>JAULBY010016024.1:0-20970 GCA_032358315.1 Ophiocytium majus
GCAGGTCGCCAGTGTGCAGCAGGCAGCTGTTGCTGCCTCCAGATCCACTTCAGTAATCACTATACCATAGCTTGGCCGGTACTCGAGCCGTGCTCACACATGAGCCGTGGTGAACCACGGCTCAAGCCGTGAGCCGTCCTAAGCCCTGACTACTATAGTACTACAATGTAGCCGGTGGCTGCGGGCATTAGAAAGGTGAAGATTGAAGTATTATTTGTAGGTTCTTCACTTGCACCCCCTGCGGACACTTCTGTTCTATATTACATGTTCCATGTGCGCTGCGCATTCGCACACATGAGCCCCTTCAAGCGACTTGCTGCAGTAGTCGGCGCGCTGTGCACCCATGCCGGGAGATGCGAATTCCAGTCTTGAACCAGCGGCGACGGGGGCGAGGCAAAGCTGCTGCTGAGAACCGGTGTGCTGCCACCCCGAGACATGGCTACGGTTCCCACTGAAAAGTCTTAGATGACCGGCCTGGGCATGCTGGCCAACAAAACCTGCAGGCCTGCCAGTGGGTGTGGACAAATAGCCCCATTGCTTCCTTGCAGACCACTGCTGCAATGCCTGTGCACATCAGTTTCAGAAGGTTAAACAGGCCCCCATATACGCACACACTTGGCAGCACAGGCACACCGGAGCACAGGCCCCACCCCTGCAAGCGTTACAGAGCTCACACTACTTGCTGCACACACCGGCACTGGGGCGACCACAACGGGAACCAGCTACGAGAGACGTGCGGAGCGTCTTTGTGGGCAGGCCAGCCCGCCGTAGGATATAGTGCCGCCTGGTGGCCCTACCTCACAGAGTGTAACTGTCACATGCGGAGTACACACCTGCGTACGCGTCAGGTGGCCAAGCAAGTGTGCTCAGCGCTAGGGTGCCCAAAGCTGCAGAAGCGCCTGCCTCGGCTACACGCGCACAGGTGCCAAGCCAGCGGCATGAACATGAAAACACACATAACACATGCAAGCAGCCAGACAAAGCAGCAAACACCCAACAGCACCAGCCCACCGCCTCAGTGTATGCAAGAGCGCCGTATAAATTTGTTGGGTCTCATGCGCGCCGACCGCCGCATGATCAGGTGTAGCATAAAGATGCCTACACGCGAGGTGGGGACTGGTTCAGCAAGGGCACTTCAGTGTTGGTGTTAGGCGGGGGGGGGGGGGGTCTCAGCAGAACAGTGACAGGCAGGCCTGACAACGTTCACCAGCGCGCGCGCACGCGCCCAAAGAGAAAGACATGCAAAGGTGTGTGCTGCAACGCAGTGGGGGGCGGGTGGGCGGAGTTTCGCCGCAGACCAGGGCACGGCGGTGGCGGCCGCGCCGCCGCCTGCCGCGCACCAGTTGCGCGGCAGGGTCAGCGGCAGCGGCGCCGGAACACGAAGTGACCTACTACCATACAACGGAGAGGCTTATAAATAAAAAACGGGGCAGCAAGGGGAGGCGGGGGAAGGAGGGGGTGGGGGCGGGGCGAGTAGCGCAAGGGGGCAAAGCCCCCCATTTACAAGCTCGCCTGGAGTTACCACCCCCTGCAGGAGAACCCCACCCGGCTTCCGGCGCCCCCCCTGTCGAGGGGGGCACATGACGAGTAACGCTACCCTACTACAGCTACAGGGGCGCTCCCGAGGGCGTGCGCCGGCGAAGCCGCCTCTCGGCGGCTGCAGCCTGGCGGCGGCCACGGTCACAGCGCCCCACATGTAACACCAACTCTTGCGTAATAGGGCGGGGGGGGCAGCAACAGCACCCCCGCCCGTGCGAAACTCCCCTCTTCTCTGGCCAGGCTCTAATGGGGGAACGGCTGAGGGGGGGGGGGGAGGGGGGGGGGCTTTGATGTGGTCACGCGGCGGTGTCTGTGTGTCCTCTCCCAGTGCGGTACGCGACGAGTTGCCGCTGAGCGCTGCGGTGGCGCGCGGGTAAGGGCGCGTCCCAGAGGTACAGGTGCCATCAACTTTGGGTCAGAGCGGGGTCCAACGGTGGAAACACGGCGCGCACGGTAGGTGCGCAGCTGTGCCACGGGGCTGGTGTGTGTGTGGGCGAATAGGGAGGCGATTGTGTAACTCTGAGTCGATCTAGGCGGCGCGGCGCAGCCACCGGCGGCCGCCGCCATTACTCCAGCGTGGCGTGATGAAGCCATCCCTGGAACCTATTACGGCAGCGGCGGCGGGGCGCTGCTGTTACTGTGCGGCAGCACCGTTGCGGTGCTCAGCAGAGCGCGGCTCACGCCGCACGCGCCCAGTGGGCGCCGCCTGCTGCCGCGGTGCACTGGCACTGCAGGGGCTGATGCCCCCGGGGCAATCCCACAGCTGCTGCTGTGGTGGCGCTCGGCAGCGGCGCAAGCGCTCACGGCGCCGCGGCTATTTGCGGCGGCTCGCTCCCCTGCAGCAGCGGCACCGCGGGCAGCGCCGCAATATTGAGGGCGCCCGCCGCGCCGCGCGTAACCTCCACGCGGCACTGCGGCGGCTCCCCCGAGGCCAGCGCCTGCGCGGCAGGCGCGCCGTGGCCGCAGATGACCGGGTGCTCAGCAGAAGCCTCGCAGACGCTGGCAGCAGCGCCGCCCCCCGTGAAGCCCAGCAGCCCCCCCAGCCACCCCCAGGGGGAGGGGCTGCCGCGGCCGCCCGTGCAGTCGCCACGGCGCGTGCGGTAGGCGGGGCTGCAGGGGTTGAAGGGCGCCGGCAGCTCGCGCCGCTCCAGCTTTCCCCAGCACAGCCCGTTGAAAAAGGCGTGGCGCCGCACCTCCGCGGAGCCCAGGGAGCCGAGGCGCATGGACGGGTGGGGGCTGAGCACGAGCCGCAGAAAGTCCCGGGCGTCGGCGGTGAGGAACGGGGGTAGGCGCAGGGGAACGGTCCTCAGAGCGCGCGCCACTTCGCTCAGGGACGTGCCTGTCCATGGCAGGTGGCCCGTTGTGACCTGCTCAGCGCAAGGCGGGTGGGGAGGTGGGTTGTGAGGTTGAGGCCCCCGCATGTTGAAGTCGGGGGAGTTTGGGAGGGACACGGATGATGGGTGCCAAGGCACGGCAGGCGCACCTGCGGCAGCTTTGCATCAGCTAGCGTGTGAGCAGTCTGATGAGTCCAGCCGGCTGCGCTCCCGTTGCAATGCAGCAACATGGGCGGGGTGCTGAGCGTGGGCATTTGCAACATGCGCATGACAGCAATCAATCAACTGTTGGATCTGACACAAAAAGATGCGCGGCGACAGCACCGACAGGGACGCACCTCGAGCAGGAGCATGCCCAGCTGCCACCAGTCCGCCGCCAGCCCGTAGCCCCTGCCCGCCAGCACCTCCGGTGCAATGTAGCCAGGGGAGCCGCACACGCTCATGGCTCCGCCATCTGGCCGCGACACGTTGGTGGTGGCGAGGCCGAAGTCAGCCAGCCGCACGTGCCCGCATCCATCCAGCAGCACGTTCTCAGGCTTGACGTCCCTGTGCATGATGCCGTCTGCGTGGAGGTGGGACAGGGCCAGGGCGAGCTCCGCCACAATGTGCCGGGCCGCCCTCTCTGGTAGGGTGCCGAGGGCCCGTAGGTGGGTGAAGAGGTCGCCACCCATGCAGTACTCGAGCGCCATGTAGATGTTGCTCTCGTCCTCCGCACAGTGAGCCATCTCCACAATGAAGGGGTGGGACTCCAGGCACCTGAGTATGCGTGCCTCCCTCCTCGCCACCTCCAGCTGCCGCCGCGTGGTGCCTTTGCTGCACACCTTCACCGCAAAGGTGCGGATGCTGCGCCCCCCATGGTCGCGCCCCCACCGCCCCACCGCATGTCCGTGGGTCTGGTGCACCAGCGCCACCATGCCGAAGCTGCCCCTGCCCACCGTCCCGTAGTAGTCGTAGGAGCTCACCAGCGCGCCGCTCTCGCTATCGCCATCGCTGCCGCCATCGCTGGCGGTTGACGCATCCGAACACTCCCTGCTGCGAGTGGCAACGCAGCTGCGAACGATGGTCCTGGGCGAAAGCGGGAATGACTCCAGGTCACACCCCTCGGTGTCTGTCTGAGACAGAGAGAGGCAGGTGGTGCGGGGAGTGGCGGTGTTCCTGCAGTTGGACGCATCTATCTGGACCTCCAGCCCGAAAGGTGCAGCGCGCTGGTCGGCTGTACAGCAGCTGCGTATGCTGCTTCGTATGCTGTTGCTGCGGTCGCTGCTGCAGCTGCTGAGGCTGCTCGTTCGCGGGAGGCTGACCGTGGACGACTGCTGTGCCAGCAGACGGCTGGCCACAGAATGGTGGTGCAGCTTAGCCCAGGCCATGCCTGTGCCTGCCGTCTCCACCGTTCGCACCACCGTCGCCATGGCTACACGCCACCCCAGCCCCTGTACACAGACACAAACATGCACAACAAGGCAGCCGGCGTGTCAGAGGGCAAGCACTCGACCGCTGCCGCCGCACAAGATCGTCTGTCCTGCAAACACAAGGGGTAGCAGCAGCCGCTGCAGGCAGGCAGCGCCTGCCGTGCTGCCGCCGACTGTTGCAAGCCTTGCCGCGACCTGACAAGCCTGGCCGAAGCAGCAAAGGCGGGAACTGCCGACCGCGCCGAGCTGCAAAGCAGCAGGCAGAACCGCGCCTCCGCGTCGCAGCGCTGATCAGTCCGCCGCCACCCCCTCCCCCCCCGTGGCAATCAGCAGGGCTCATCCCAGTGCCACCTGGCAGGCACTGCAACATCGGCAAGGCGGCGCTCCGCTTCTTCAAGCGAGCGCAGCGGCGCGCCGCACAGATTTAAAAACGCGGTGCTGCTGCACCCACCTGTGCGTCGTAGTGGCGGTGGCGGCGGCGGCGCCGTGGTGGTGTAGTAGTACTGTAGTGTTAGCCACAGCAGCGGATGTTGAGCTGGACGACGGACAGCTTGTACGGCAGCAAGCAGCAGGCTCGTACATGGCCACCTCCATGGGCTTCTGCTGCGACGCCATCTCTCTGTCAACTCAACCTTGCTGCGCAAGTTTTCGGTTGGGAGATCTGAAATGCGGTGGCGCCATTGGCCAGAAGGGGCAGTAGACCCCCGTTGTGCTTTTTCAAACTCGTATTCGACCTGGGCATGTCTGCACTTCCGGCGTGAATGCCCTTCGCATCAATTGCTCAGGCACTCACCACGAGGTTGCACCGTAAGAGCCATGAACTTCGTGTCAGGTGCCAAGCAGCACCACACATGAGCGCCCATCAGGCCACGGTGCCACTGCTCAGTGTCACGCGGCACGTCCATGGCTTTACCTGCGCAGTGATGTGTCATGGCACAACACCATCGGAGTGCGCTTCAGCTACCCCGGGTGGGGGGGCTCAAGTTGATAGATTTCACTCTGAACCTTTTTTTAGAACCGCCGCGCAGCAGTGGAACGTTTTTCCACTGGCTGGGCTGCAGGTGGTGGTGGTGGCGCCAGGTGCGAGGTGGGGCCACTGGTGGTGGTGCGGAGGATAGGATGGTGACACCACACCAACTCAGCGCTTGCGCTATTGCATCATACAGCTTTGGGTGTTGGTGGCCATGCAGCACGGTGGCACACACAGCTTGCGATGCGGCGAACAACCGAGCGCTGGCATCAGCGGCGCGCGAGCACTCAGCAGCAGCCGGTGGGAACAGGCAAGTGCAAGTCAGCACAGCAGCACAACAACAAGAAGCAGCAGGGTGGGTACCCAGCAAGCACCTGAGCTATCGTCCGGTCTGCGCCGGTCAGTGCACTCGTACTGCATCGCCATGACAGACTGAGTTCAAACGTACATCGAAGACGTGTGCCAGACAACACCAACTCGGGGAGAAAAGCAGGTAGTCCCTGACTGGGTGTGCACACACACAATCAGTGAGTGACACTGTAAAGACTGCTGTGTACTGCTACTAGAAGTACTGCAGCCATGGCACTGCAGTACACATCAGAACCACTGCCTGTGCATGCGAGAGCGGGTGGCACAAGCACCAGCGTACTGCACATAGTGGTAGGCATGCCAGTACTTGGTGCCAGTCTACTACTGTAGTAGTACCTACATGTGGTGGTAATACGCGATGGGCATGTACTCCGTTCCTCTACGAACGTTATCAGTCAGTGCTGCAGGCAGTGCCACAGTGCGTAGTAAGTGGAACCTGAAGTGCAACCAGCAACTTGTGGCACAACTTGAAGCCCATGGTAACTGTGCACATGAGCAAGGCTAGCCAAATGGCCTGTGAGGTAGGGACTCCAGGCGGCGTTGTATCCTACGGCAGGCCGGCGCGCCCACACGAACGCTCGAGGATCCGCACGCCACGCAACCTGGCTCCGCACTGTGTGGCGTGATGCACCATGGCCGGAGCCGCGCACATGGCGTGGGACAAACCTGTACAGGCCCATAGACCGTGCCCCATGCCAGTGAGCGCACTAACACAAGCATGATGCAAATGAGCAGCGCCTGCCAGTAAGCGTACCAGTGTACATACTAGTAATGCCTGAGGGGGTTCTGCTGGCCTTCGCAGGCCGTACATGTAGCGCCGACGGTGCTAACATTCACTGAACTAGCAACCATGGATGGATTCACACATGCATATAGCTGCAGCCAGTGCTGCAGTCTCGTTCGCTGCCATGGCGTCACAAGTGCCCAAGTGCGCTCGGTACGCGACAGCGGGTCCTGCCTGGGCCCCTCACCTGGCTGACACATGTACAGTAACTGTAGTACGTACTACGTCGGTAAGGCTCAGTGTCCACCACATGTGGCACCAAGGGCCCTGCCATCACACGTGACAGTTGCAACTTAGGCGGCTGGCTCCAAAGAGGGGTTGCTGTGCCCGCATTTGGTCATTTGTCAGGGCAGCACCGGTCATGGCTGTCACGTATTGAAGCGGCCTGGTACTTGCTCCGAATGCACGGCAACTAAAGCTTGCATGGCAACCAAGGTAAACCACGTTGTGTGCGTAAGCTCATTTGCTGACAATTTCGCTTTGACAAGTTGGAGTAGAGTTGGACAGTGCATGTTTACAAGCAGTGGTTGCACTGCTTGTAAATGATTGCCACTTCACTCGTTCCCTGCAAGCATCATTTGAGGAGGTCGTTTTGAGGCACATTGCTTCATATTCCAGAAGTATTGTTTATGATATTTGAGCAATAGTAATTGTGGATGCAACCACAAGTTATAATGTCAATGCGGTACCGGTGGTGCTTGTGTGCTGCACGTTCTCTTGGTGACCATTGTGAGAACTCGCTTCGTCAAAAACAAGTTCCACCCCCTTTTTGGTCACTGGTGTAGCAACACCTCTAAGTACCAATTACAATGGATGTTTTCTGCATCTGCATTGGTATATCTGTGATTAATGTGTCTAAGCACGTTTGATTACAATTACCCACCAGCAGCAGCATTACGCAAGGTTCAGGCGAGCCGTTTTTTAGGACAGAGATGCAGGCCATAACCTGTCGTAGTGGTGTCCCCCGCAGCAGCAGCAGCAGGGCACCACAAGAATCTCGGGACGTGGTCCCAGCAAACCACGTTCAGATGTAGGTGCAGGCGAAGGCAGGTGTGTGTGTGGCCAGAGCAGAGATGCTCAGCCGCGGACCAGTCCTGGGGAATGGTCCCCGAACGGAACAGTCACGAACAGTCAGCAGCACAGTCCGAGCAGGGGAGCTGCAATAGATGCCCAACGCATCAGTGCGCCACTCCTGTAGGTAGCATGATTATGGTAAGCATAGAATGGTATTTCCTACAACTACCTGCGCTGCCTCATGAGGTCAGTGCATCTGGCAGCATAGTAAGGTATGTCTGCCTGTGCACAACCACCAGCCCCTGTGCCACCCCCCCCCCGCTGGGCAGAAGCTCTCCCACAATGGCGCACTTCATTCATGTCCTTCATCGTCAGCATGCATTTCATGGTCATGCAGAAAGTAGAGCTCTGCTGGACAAAAGCGGCATGAGGCCAGGCAGCTCTCACCCCACACCTGAGGTTGCGCTGTGCGCTGCACATCAGGCAGTGTTGTGCTTGATGCTGCTGCACCGGGCTGAGCAATGCAGTCTAATAAACGGGAGCAATGTAGTCTAATAAACGGCCTAAAAGTACACACCAGCATGGCCAAGGCTCCAGTGGTAGACAACACATGTGGCCTGCGCCCGCCCGCTGCGCACCTGCGCGGGCCCACAACTTGGTGCCTGGTGCATGAACGACACCCCCCGTGGGAAGACACTATGCCTGAGTGCAGTGTGCATGTGTGCAGTTTGACACTCAGACTCTCGTCCATTGCCCCCACGTTAGTTGCTGCTACCTATGACAGCACTGCCATTAGCGACAAACGCCAGCATCGGCAAGCATCACACCAGGAGCGTTGCCATCACCATCGCCACCGCCGGCACTGCCACGTACCGCTCGCGCCTGCCGGTTGGCTGCTGCTGCGCACCCACGCACCTCCCGCGCCCGCCACGGCGCCATCGACAAGCCCACCACCTTCCAGCAGCCGCTCCCTGTTTGCCTGCAGAGTCTATTGTCAGCAGCAGCAGCCTGGCATGCAGCGTTGTCGCCCTCCTCCTGCGATGGTGCTTCCTTCAGACGCCCCGCATCGCCCATGCGAGGCAGACCAGATGCTGCACTGCCGCTATACCCACGTGTAGATTAGGCTTTCAGCTACCTCACAGGCGGCTGCCGGCGACTACTACGGTGCTGCGCGCCACAGTACCTGGGCTCTTGCACCCCCAATCCATGGATCCAGCGTTCACACGGCGAACACGTTTCGAATATTCGTTGAACAAGTCAGCCAATCACGCGCACCGAGAGAAAAAAATGTTGCTGCTCACGCGCACACCAGGAGAGCGGCGCGGCGGCGGTGGTCACCCTGTGCTGCTGCAGCACCAGCAGGGCCTCGGCACCTTACGCAGTACAGCAGCTGAGTAAGTCTCTGGGAGGTGTTACGTCCTGCGGCAAGTGCGTGACTCGGCTGCGGCTGCAGGAGGGTGATCAGTGCTTACGAGAGCAGAGGAAGGAGGAGCTGAAGCAGGTGCTGGCGAGGGAGTGCACACGTCCTTTTTCCATCTCTCCGGGGCTGAGTACTAGCCCAAGGTGCGGTACTCGCGCAGCATGTGTGGGGTGCCTGTTGCCATTACTTTGCGATGCAGGTTTTGATGCTGCAACAACAGAGATACCGATACCTGCTGCAGGAACCGGATAGTGTCTTGAAATGGTAGCTGATACGCATTGATGTTTCAAACACGTGTAGGCTGTGCAGTGCGTCGTAGTGGCGGTGGCGGCGGCGGCGCCGTGGTGGTGCAGTAGTACTGTAGTGTTAGCCACAGCAGCGGGTGTTGAGCTGGACGACGGACAGCTTGTACGGCAGCAGGCAGCAGGCTCGTACATGGCCACCTCCATGGGCTTCTGCTGCGACACCATCTCTCTGTCAACTCAACCTTGCTGCGCAAGTTTTCGGTTGGGAGATCTGAAATGTGGTGGCGCTATTGGCCAGAAGGGGCAGTAGACCCCCGTTGTGCTTTTTCAAACTCGTATTCGACCTGGGCATGTCTGCACTTCCGGCGTGAATGCCCTTCGCATCAATTGCTCAGGCACTCACCACGAGGTTGCACCGTAAGAGCCATGAACTTCGTGTCAGGTGCCAAGCAGCACCACACATGAGCGCCCATCAGGCCACGGTGCCACTGCTCAGTGTCACGCGGCACGTCCATGGCTTTACCTGCGCAGTGATGTGTCATGGCACAACACCATCGGAGTGCGCTTCAGCTACCCCGGGTGGGGGGGCTCAAGTTGATAGATTTCACTCTGAACCTTTTTTTAGAACCGCCGCGCAGCAGTGGAACGTTTTTCCACTGGCTGGGCTGCAGGTGGTGGTGGTGGCGCCAGGTGCGAGGTGGGGCCACTGGTGGTGGTGCGGAGGATAGGATGGTGACACCACACCAACTCAGCGCTTGCGCTATTGCATCATACAGCTTTGGGTGTTGGTGGCCATGCAGCACGGTGGCACACACAGCTTGCGATGCGGCGAACAACCGAGCGCTGGCATCAGCGGCGCGCGAGCACTCAGCAGCAGCCGGTGGGAACAGGCAAGTGCAAGTCAGCACAGCAGCACAACAACAAGCAGCAGGGTGGGTACCCAGCAAGCACCTGAGCTATCGTCCGGTCTGCGCCGGTCAGTGCACTCGTACTGCATTGCCAAAGTAACTGTACATTCAAAACATGGGCGAGTGTGCCAGCACGCCAGCAGCCCCTTGGACACTTTGAACACACTTCGGCATGACTAGCCGACACCACAAATGTGCTCTCGGGAAAAACAATGCACACTGTGCGCCGGCATTGCCGACACTGGGCGCCGCTGGCTGCAACTCCACTGGCCCAGCCTTGTGGTGGATGGCGCCAACGATGGCCAAATTTGGTTGACTCTGCAACGGGCAACAGGCAGCACACAGCGGCAACAATGTGCTGTCATTATACTCAGCTTGGGGCGTGGAAAGCCCTGTGCACATGGGTGCGGCCAAAGCATGTCAAACAAGTATCACAATGTATAAAACGAAACCTACTGGCACCACATCCCAGCGGTACCACGACTGTAGTCCCTACCTGACATTGGGCAGTACTACTTTTCAGCAGTACCTGTGGCATCAGGAATGCAGAAGCCAAAATTTAACAGCATCATGACAGCAGACAGCAGCCATGGTAGCCCAGTGTCCACGGTGCTGCTGGCATAGGCGCCGGAAACACCAGCAGCAGCCGTGTGCACGCTCTGCCTGCAATCCGACAGCAGCAACCCAGTAACCGCTGACAGAATGCACACGTTGGCTCCAGACCCACCTGTATTCTTCTTGTGTTTTGCCCAATCTGTCCCGCTATTCCATGGTTCCATTGCTCTCTTCTGGCTTGCGCTGTCGCAGTGCATCTGGGGATGCATCACCATCTGCTCTCCCGTTCCCGCCTCCGTGCCTCCTCTCCTGCTGCAGCTGGGCATAGAAGTCCAGCACGTTGCTCTGCTTGTACAGCTTTCTCCGTACGTGGCGCCTGCGGCAAATGCACGGCATATCCGCATCGCCACATAATTTGCAAGTGTGTCATGCTGACAGCAGCACAGTGCACATGGCGCACACAGTGTCCAGGCGTGAGAGCCCTGGATGGTGATGCCCAGTGCAGGACATAAACTTGCAGACTTGAAGTTGCTGTATTGTAGTTGAAGTTGCATGCTGGCAGGTCCTGGTGCAGGCAGACGAATGCGCTGCCACTGCCATTGCGATTGCAGTGGCAGCACTTTGCAGGTGGGCAAAGGGCGCTCCTTCAGTGCTGCATGTGACAGCGGCGGGGGGGGGGGGGCGTGTCGGCTATGGGCACCGGCAATGGCGCAAAGCGTACTGTGTGAAGGGTTTTGTAAACAACAGGATGAGTATAACGCACATCCGCAACATCCTTACTTTGAGCTTGTGAACGATACCCACGCCTCTCAGTTGCAGTCGTCGTTCAAACCTCCAAGTAACTCACAAACCTAGTTCATCCAGTAGTTCACGCACTTCTACTTCTACTAATTATAACCTGTCAACGCGTGCCTGCATCTGCACACAGCAGCACCCGCACCGCCGCTCACACGCACGCACCTTGCCAGCATGAGCCGCTGCACGGACTCCGGCGTTGCGGACTCGTCCGCTGCCAGCAGCCACGCCATTGCCACCGCGGCGGAGCGCCCATGGCCGGCCTTGCAGTGCACCAGCACCTTCTCCCCGCGCTTTGCGCCCTCGTGGATGAAGCGCACGCCGCGCGCAACGTCGCGCGCCGAGGGCTGAGCAGCAACAGATGGAGGGTGAGCAAGTGTAGTGTAAGAAGGTGCGGGTGTGCAGCAACAGGTAGAGCCCGCGAAATTGGCCAGCTTGAGTGTGTGGGCAGCCAGCCGTCAAGGCGTGGCAATGCCATGTCGTTGCTGAGCTGCACAGCTGCCCAGCACATTCCATGCAGGTAAAACATACTTCTGAAGTACACTTTAAGGAGTACGGTATGATACAAACAAGGCTCGGCTCTGCACCTACCCGTGAAGTGCAAGTCTGCCACCCCACATGGCTACTGCCACCACTACCATGAGCACAAAGTCACTTCATCACCTACATCACCAACGGCACTCATACAGGGTATTGGTAACAAGCGAAAACACACTTTTTACACCCAAGTTTACACACACGTCACATACAAAGCAACTTTGTCACAACTTGCAGGCGAAGAGGTGTAGGCAGCAGCTGGGCAGGGCCGCCCCCACACTGTACACACAGTACGCCGTCTCACATTGCTGTGGTCCACAGTCGCCAGGCGTAGCTGCCGTATGCCCAGGCGCCTGTAGTCCGCCTGCGGGCCCCCATACTCATCGCACATGTTCACCACGCCGCGCACGCCCAGCTTGTAGAGCAGGTCCGGGTGACCCAGCAGGCCCATGGGCGCTCCTGATTGGCGCATAGAAAAAGAGTAAGGTGCGGTAACAGCACACGGGAGGTCACCTTACAACCAGGGTTGCTGCCCTCTGGTGCCAGCTGAGCTCCTAGCCTGGTGGCTTGGTACTTCAATGATGCGCAAACGAGAGCACTTGTGACAGTAGCGATTGTAGCTTCAGCGATGTATACAGCGGGATGGACCGCGCATGTGAAGACTTGAGAGCAGTGAGTCCGCGCTGTAGGCAGGTCGTGAGGCTTTATTGGGGCAACGACCAAGGCAGCAGCAGGGTCTACAGTAGCGTGCGGCGCCGTGCGGTGCACAGTGTGGTGCGGCATGATGCACTGCGCACCGCTCGCAGCGGAGTGCCGCACCAGAGAAGCAGCCAGGCGCAAGCGCTCAGACCTATTGCAAGGTGGCTCATGTTTACGGCTGCTGTGGCTGCGGGCTGGCAGGCATCTGGTTTCAGAGGCTTGTTGCAGGTGTCAGGCGCAAGCACTCAGACCTGGTTATGGCGAGTAGTTTGCAGCTACTGTGTCTGGCGGCGGGTTGCCATTGGTTCTCAGAGGTGCGTTGGAGGTGGCAGGCGCAAGGACTCACACCTGGTCGAGGCGACAGTTTGAAGCTACTGTGTGCGGGGGCTGCTAGCCATTGGTGTTCAGATAATTGATTGTTGTCGCTAAGCGACTCACCTCCCAGGATGAGTGTGTCGTCCATTGTTGTGAAGAAGTTGTCCCACCTGCCAATGAGCGTCAGGGGCATGGTGGGCCAGAAGTACAGCTTCGCCACTCGCCTACCCAGCACCTGCACCACAAAACATGGTACCACCAGCACACCAGCGCCATGACTCAGCTGTGTGGCTGCTGGTTGGTGCAGCTGCGGGTGTGACACGGCAAGGCGGTGTGTTGCTGGCTGCACATCGCGTGGGCGGTGGGTGAGACAGCTTTCGAGGCAGGCAACACCTAGTACTGATGCTGTGCTGCACCGCTCGGGTCTGTCCGCTGTGCATTACACATCTTCACCGCGTGGCAAAGCGAGATAAGCAGCAGCAGCAGCAGCAGCCACGTGCACACTCGAGCATGGCTGCGGCCCCGGTTCCGTGAACGTGCCTCTGGCAGCAGCTTCTGTTGGAAGAGCACGTAGGTGAGCACCACCAGGCCCCCTAACGCCCACAGGGGGTGAGGCGGAGTGATGGCCCAGCGGCCGTCGTGGCCGGGAGGCGGCTGTGGAGGCATCTGCCCCGGCCGCTTGAACAAGCTCATCGGTGCCAGAATTTCAAAATGCAGTTGACTGCTGTTGTGAAGGCGTGTGCCTTGCGGGCTGTGTCAGGTTTTCAGGTGGGTGCTGCAGCTCGTTGGAGAGCGGCTGCAGGGGAGTGCTCTAAACTGACGGCTGCCTCTGGTGTCCAGACCCAGCAGCTTGGTTCACCAACAGGGCTCGGCAACGTGTGCATGTGAGCATGTTGTCTGTGAGTGCAGAGCGTGCCGCCGGGTGTTAAGTGGGAGCTCTTTGGCGCCTGCACAGATTCAATCTCTCTACTATAAAAAAAAAACCCCGTCGATCGAGGCATCCGATGTTGCTGCTGACACACACACACACACACCAGAGCAACAATGCGGGCGGGAACGGCGGCGGCAGCGGCGGCGGTGGCCCTGTGCTGCTGCAGCACCGGCAGGGCCTTTGCACCCTGCGCAGTCAGGTCTGCCCAGCAACTGAGGAAGTCCTTGGGAGGGGCCACGGTGGCCCTGCGGCAAGCGGCTGACTCGGTGTCAGAGGGGGTGACCAGTGCTTACGAGCAGAGGAAGGAGCAGCTGAAGCAGGTGCTGGCGAGGGAGTACACGTCGTTCTTCGATCCCTTTGAGGCTGAGTACTACCGCGAGGTACGGTGCTCGCGCAGCAGCCGGATCGGGCCTGTTGCTACATGTACATGTGGATCAGATTTTTGCTGCAGGAACCTGGACAGTGTCGCTGGTACTGTAGCTGCTACCTGGTTTGCTTTGCTGATTTGTGTAGGCATCAGCGCACTCAGCGGTTGTTTGCACTTTCTCCGGCGTGCATGCACTCGGTGGCGTACAACTCTACTCGAACATCCCACAACAACCCCAGGCAATTGCACCAACAGTCACCTGCAGGTGCTTGTGCAGATCAACATCCACTGTGTCAGTCAAGGAACGGGCACACATGGCATTGCAGTTGCAATAGCATCAGCTCACAAACCAGCCATGCTGCCATACTGCAGCTGCCAGCAGGCACACACACGCTCTACACACTACTGGCCTGCACTCCTGCACAACGCACACACCCACAGACATCAACCCCTGCATGCCACCACCGTGCGCCATGCCCTTTGCAGAATGTGGAGTTTATAGACCCGCTCAACAAGCTAGAGGGCTCCTCCAAGTACGCCAACAATGTGGACATGCTGGGGGGAAGGACAGCGCTGGGGAGGCTGCTGTTTAGGGACGCGCGCATTGCGCTGCACAGCATTGAGGAGCCAGGGCCGCGCCGGCTGCGCACGCGCTGGCAAGTGGTGGTGCTCAGCAGAATTGGTGCTCAAGTCATGCTCAGCAGCATCTGTGCTCAGCAGAATTCGGGCTCAACAGCATGTTTGCTAGGCACAAGCTGTGCTCAGTGGAGTCTGCGCTCAGGAGAGAAGTTGTGCTCAGCAGGCTTTTGCTCGGCAAAATTTGTGCTCAAGAACAGTTGTGCTCCGCAGAAGTTGTAGTCAGCAGTGGTTGTGCTTAGCTGATATTTTGTGCTCGGCAGATGTTTTCCTCAGTATACATTGTGCTCAGCAGCAGCAGCAGGGGCCAGCGGTACAAGAGGGCCGCCGCTGCCTGTGCTAGTGGTAGTATGGTAGTGGTAGTGCGTGCCCGCATGACTTTGTGTGGGTTGTGGTGGTGAAACTGCACTTGCATTGTGCACATGCAAGCTGAGACTGCCAAGTAGTAGCCGACATGCTCGGTGTCAGGTGACTCATAGTACGCTGCAGGCAGTCGAGAGCGCAACTTGATGTGCAGATTCATGGTTGTGCATGTACTGACGAGCGTGTTGAAACAAATGCTGGAATAAAAAAGCATGACGCTAGAATGTACTGCTATGCAATAAGGCATAGGCGGTGTGTTACCTGGTCACCACTGAATGTAACAACAGTGGAGGGTCCACAGGGAGCAGAGTTCACTTTTTCATGTGCTGCTTAGACATGGTTGACACGAGAGGCGCCGCGCAGTGTGGTTGCCCCAGACAGTACACACACAGAAGACATATGCTGGCAGCGCAGCAGCGGTTCCACCGCAATAAGTGGTACCCGGTACTAGCTAAAAAAATGACCGGTAATTGTATCATCAGTCTGTCATGTTATACTTCAAGTGGCACCCGGCCGTGCTCAGCTCAGCGCAGCAGCACGCTCGCCCCCCCCACACACACCGCCGACCACATACAGGACACTGAGGGTGTGCTTCAAGCTGCTGCCCTGGCAGCCGACTCCCACGTTCACGGGAGTGAGTGAGTACACACTGGACGAGGAGGGCTTTGTCGTGCGGCAGCAGGACTACTGGGACAGCATCAACCTGGAGGGCGGTCGCTACGAAAAAAAGCCGCTGCTGGCAGGGCTCTCCGACTTTGTGGCGCAGCTGCGGCAGGTGAGGTGCTCAGCAGTGAGGTGCTCAGCGGCAGCTCCCACCATGGTTATTTAAAGATACTTCGTGTTAGATAGCAGTTCCATGTGATGCACACATTGAAGAGCATTTATGAACAAAGTAGTTGTACCAGCCAGTGCTGTGAGGCTGTCTGACTGTGTGGCACGGCTGCAGCAGGTGACGCACTCAGCGGCAGCTCCCACCATGGCATAAGATAGTAGTTGTGTACTTTCTACCAGACTGATGCAGTCCTTCTGGAAGTATGTGCAAAATACCGACTTACACTTGTGGCGCTTGGAACGACATAACGAGGTGGATAGGCAAGGCGTCAAGTGTTTACCATACACAGGTGACAAAGTTGTGTGTGCGCCGTTGCTTGGCAGCTTTGTCATTGGTGGCACATTGTTGGTGGCAGGTTCCTCTCTCCCAGCTGCAGGCTATGTGCGGCTGTCTGCGTGATACACACGCCAATGGGCCAGTAATTGATGACGCGGCCTCTTTACTCCTCCAAGCTAGCTGGCAACATAATACTTCAGAAGTTTATTTACTATGTGTAGTATAAGATCAGACTTCTGACGTACGTATTAATGGTAACAACATACAGTATCCTTCAAGAAGCGCTTCGAAGTATGTTACGAAGTATACTACTTCGAAGTACGAAGTAACTGGGTACAGCCGGCGCATGTGGTTCAGCACAGGTAATGTAAAATAATGTACTTGCGGGTATGCCACTGGCACATACTACTGTAGTACGTTTATGGTTAGCCTGCTGGTCTGCCGCAGGTGCCAGCTCTGCTGTTGGCTGCATTGGCAGCGCTGTGTGCTTGATGTAAGGAACAGCGACACCTGTGAGTACCAATGTACTTAACCCACCGCCACACCTGCCAGTTTGTTCACCGCAGTACCTCTGAGTTGCGGACAGCGTGCAGCCTTGAGCATGTGTACACTGAGGGCACACTGTTCAGAATATAAATAAAGGTACTTCTGAAGCATGGAAATGGTTGGTTGGCTGACACACTGGGTGACTGCACGCCCACAAGTGCAATCAACTACATGTACACTATCGTCCCGTGCGTCACAGGAAGTTCCTATGGCCACGAAGCGGCAGCCGACAAACAACTTGGCGATAACCTCCATCCCTCCTTCAATTTTTAAATTGCCAATGTAGCTGCCGTTGTTGTTGTCGTTGTAACTGTCATTTAAAACGGTTATTGTAGCTGCTGTTGTTGTAACTGCCGCTGCAACTGTGATTGTTCTTGTGCGTGGCGCAGGATGACGAGGCCCAGCTGAGCGCGCAGGCGGAGCTGCCCTATGACCTGCTGCGGCGAGGCGCCACATATGAGGTATGGCCATGCGTACGTACAGCGTTTCATGCGGTGTTTGTGATCTGTAGCAAAAAGAACTTCTGAAGTAAAACCAACAACTATATTTGGTAAGTGTGTGTACACCGGCCATGCCGGTGCCCCAGTTACTGTGCTCAACTGGCCACGACCACAGCTACAATCATACCTATGTATGTACTTCCTACGAAGTACGGGTACGTCGAAGTATATACCTTGGTACCAAATATACATAGTTCCAAGTACTTCTGAAGTGTTCTATAATTGGTACAGAAGCGGGCTCTTGAACCGAATACATACATAGTTTCAAGTATTTTCTGCAGTATTCTATAACCGGTATAGAAGCGGGCGCCTATTGTACCGCTCATTGCGGCGTGCCGGCTTTCTGGGCTGGTCATTAAAGGGGTCAATGTACTGGCTATATTGCACCATTTTGCCGCCCCAACCAAAAGCGCCAGCTGCCGCACTGCCGCCGCTGGCCCCATGTTTTCTGCTGGGCGGTGCTGGTGCATCTGCCGGAGCTGTTTGCGGGAACCACTGTCGCTGCCGCAACGTCTCCCACAGCTGCCGCTGGTACTGCTCCGTGTGTTGAGGCTGCCGTGGTTCTGCACAGCTGTCGCCGCTGCTGCTGTTGTGGTGATCACAGTCCTGCTGGTGGTGGTGGTGCTGCTGCTGCCACCACCGCCGCCGCTGCTGCTGCTACCGCCGCCACCGCTGCTGCTGTGGCCGGCAGCTGCTGCGGCTGCTGCTGCCGTCGCTGCTGCTGCTGCTGCCCCTGCTGCTGCCCCTGCTGCTGCCCGTGCTGCTGCTGCTGCTGCCATCTTGTTTTTCTGTTGACCCCACCTAACACCTCATCTGTTGGCTGTGCACCCCCTTTGTGCACAGGTGCGGCGCTACCCATCAGCGCTTGTGGCGTCCGCGCAGTACCAGACCCGCCCTGAGGGCTACGCACTGCTGGGCGGGTACACAGACGGTGGCAACAGCGACGGCGTCAAGCTGTCAGTTCTTAGCCCGAGGTGAGCCACTGCTGCGCCTGAAAGTGTACGCACTCTCACGGCCACTGCAGCGCCTGCTAGTGCCCAGCGTGACGCCTCATTGTGGGGGAGCTGCGCGGCGGCGCGCACCACGTGTGCGGCAGGCGGTGTGAAAACTTGAAGTTTGTACTGGCAGTTCTATTATGCTGTGAGGGTGGTCTCAAGAGGTGGCAACTGCTGTGCGTATCTGCCGTCGGCGTGCTTTTGCCGCCATGCTAGTGTGTGTCAGCCGCTGGTGCCAACTGTTGATGTTGCAGTTGAAGTTGGTCACAATGCGCGCCAAGACCTGCGAACTGCAGACAGCCACGACACGAGACACACACAGCAGCAGCAATGCCGCCAGTTGCTAGGCGCATCACCGCTGCCAAGGCCCACACGCAGCCTTACCACCACTCACTCTTCGAAGCCGACAGCCACATCAACCGCAGGGGCAGACACACGCGTGTCTCAGCTGCCACCTGCCCTCTGACCACTTTCTCTTCCTGCGGCTGATCGCTGCTGCTGAGCGCTGCTGCTGAGCAATGCTGCTGAGCCCTGCTGTTGAGCACTGCTTCTAACCCCTGCCGCTGCCGCTGCCGCTGAGCGCTGCTGCTGAGCACTGCCAATGAGCACTGCTATTGAGCATTGCCGCTGAGCAGTGCCGCTACCCCCCCCCCCCCTACTTGCTTCCCGCAACGCAGCGTCATGGAGATAACGCGGCAGGGCGCTGACACGGCGCCAAAAAGCATGCTGTGGCCCATCGCCTTCCGCATGCCCCAGGGAAACCTGGTGGGCTTGCCGAACAGCGGCAGTGACAGCGCTCCCGTGCCCACGGGAGCTGGTGTGGAGGTGGAGGAGCGGCCGAGCTGCGTGGTCGCGGTGCTCAAGTTCTCTGACCCTACCACGGAGCAGTTTGTCAGGTGCGGCTGTGCTGGTGCTGGTAGGCCAGCGGAGTGCTGCACTGTTTTGTTCTGAAGAAGTCGCACGGGGCTGCCTAGACATGAGTAACCTACGCCCTCATTGCTTACACGCTTTCAGCCATATATTGCATGCTGGGTATACTTCTAGTGGTATCATACTTTCTTTTAAGAGGCGTACGCTGCAAGTATGAGTGGCTCCCAAAGTACGCTGCCCCTTCATAGGCATTTTAGACCTTTTAAGTTCCCGCCCTGGCGACTATTTGCAAGCAAGATACTTGAAATTAGTGCTGTAGCCGTCTTCTTTAAGACCGCGCTGGCAATGACTCTTTGTGAGCAGTGGGTGCATTACTTGTTGATACCTTAGTGGATGCGTTCCTCAACTCCGCGTGGGGCGCTGAAAGCCTTGTGCACACATGAGCGGCTGGAAGCAGCACATCAAAACAAGCAGCCTACTCACACAGTGGCTGACCCACCCATACCTCCCTTCATTTTTTTTATTTTCACCAGGTACTACTCAGCACAGCTGGAGGCGGCGGTGCGTGCGGACGGGCTGGTGCCCTCCGAGCGTGCATCCGCCACCTACACGGTCGCGCAGTACAATGCCATTTTCAGCCTGTCCAAGCGCCGCAACGAGGTCTGGCTACCGCTGAGCTCACACGACTGGGAAGGCCGCGGCTTCTGAGCTGTGCTCAGCAGAAGGTTGGGCGTAGCCGGGTTGTGTGGGGCTTTATTTTGGCAGTTTTCACCCTGTTAGATCTGGCATGTAGTAGATGGTTTACTGGCCGACACTGCCCTTGGCGCCGCTCTAAGCGCAGGCAGCTTTATCGCTGCATTAAATGCACATTGGCGTTGGTGTGTGTGTGTACTGATGCAAAACACGTGTCTCTGAATGGAAGGGATTTGCGCTGCAGCGTGTGTCTCATGAGCATGTGCTGCAAGCGCATGCCTGCCAGCTTGCTCGCCGATACTAAAGTTCGGCAACACTTGCGCGTCCGTCTGTCTTCGCGGCTGTCGGCGCGCATCAGACGAGCAACCTGCCATACACATATTTTGCATGCCCATGAACCTTCCCTTGCTAGCACCTAAGGTGCGGTGGTGTGTGGCCTGGCGCTTGCGAGGGGTTGTTTGTGGTCTGTGGTGCGCAGTGCTATACCCCCAGGTACCTCGCATACACCATACGTGGGCCATCAGGGGTGCACGAAAACGTACATAAGAGATGTTTCCTAGTCAAAGCATCTGCAATAAATCAAGTAGCACCTAAGGTGATGTGGCTGGCACTGGTGCCCGTGGTCAGCCAGGGCTTGCAACATATTGTGCGTGCCGCATGAATGGCACGCCGTGCAACGGAGCGGCACTGCGGCAACACAGTGGTGTTTGCAGTAGCCAATCCTGGGTGGTTGGCAGGGTCGTTGGTGTGGGTGTTCTGCAGTGTGGCCAAGTGCGGGCAATGGTTCCTGTGCACCTGTAGCGTGGTAGCAGACAGTTTGATGTACCAGAGGCAATGCTCACTGGCAAACAAGAAGACTCGGCTCCGGGCGCAAGTGGCATGAGTTCTCGGTTTTGTTTCACACAGATGCTGCCTTCGGGTGGTTGCAGTGCTCACTGACCGCGCGGGTTGGGCATGTTGGGCTCCCACGATAGGTGGTGCATGTACATCTGCGGCCTTTGGCGCTGAAGGGCATTGCGCTGTCACGCATACGCTCAGCCCTGTCGGCGGCGCACCAGATGGCACTGT
>JAULBY010016035.1:0-20965 GCA_032358315.1 Ophiocytium majus
CCAAAAAAGTTACATAAAAGGTCAGATCAAAACAACTAGATACCATTATGTCGTCCATTCTCCCCTTTAACCGCTCCTACACCTTCGTGTCCTACGAGGACGAGAAACCGCTCCCTATCAAGTTCCTTACCTCAGAAGAAGTGAAAGAGATATCCTCCAAGTGCCTTCCCTACACGCCCGAGCCCGAAATCTACCTCCGATCTGGCGTTCCAAACGAGAACACTGAACGTGCGTATGTCTGGACGGTGAATGAACTCTATGAGTTTCTCCTTACGAATCCGTTTATCACCAAAACCATCTATGAATCAAAGGACAGTTCGGCGTATATTTCACTTGTGGAGTTCTTTGTGAAAAGAGTCCCCAATGGTCTCTACGATTCGGACTTCTTCCACGACTGGACTCTGAACGGACAGAACAACGGGTTTATGCGACAGATACGCTCTGTTTATAACGAGTATACCGCCAAGGGATTTTATGCGACTCGCTAATCAAATACTCCAAACACCTCCACGAAAACCAAAAGGCGAAAGCCTTTTTTTTGCGTATTATTGTGGCATATATGTTCTCGTATCTTTATAGAGATGCCAGAACTTATATTATATAACGGAGATTGCCTCCACGTGATGAAGGAGATTCCAGATCAGTCTATTGATTTAATCATATGCGACCTACCCTATGGGTGCTTAACAACGCAACGAGAGAGGGTTGTAAATCTTGATGGATGTTCGTGGGACATCGCGATTGACCTTAACGCATTCTGGAGAGAGGTGAAACGCATCCGTAAAAACGAGCACACACCATGTATCCACTTTGCTACGACAAAGTTTGGATACGACCTGATCCATAGCAATCCAGATGAGTTCCGATACGACCTAGTATGGGATAAAAACCAAGGAGTATCCTTCTTACAGGCTAACAAGA
This sequence comes from Ophiocytium majus, assembly GCA_032358315.1. Taxonomy (NCBI): domain Eukaryota; class Xanthophyceae; order Mischococcales; family Ophiocytiaceae; genus Ophiocytium; species Ophiocytium majus. The sequence continues at coordinate 922 of JAULBY010016035.1, forward strand.
TGCCCATGCGCTCCCACGAGATGATATACGTATTCAGTATGAAAGGAGCCTACTACCAACGCATTGATGAATATGGAGACTTTAAACACTACAAGTTACAACCACGATTGTCATCCTCCAGTGTATACAACAACTATAAAGTCATTCCCGCTAAGGTGCTAGGTGATACACGATGCTCTAAATCGGTTATTCATATAAAGAAGGAAAAAAGCAGTGATAGGCATCCTACCCAGAAGCCAATTGAACTCTATGAGTGGCTCATTCGCAGGTATTGTCCGGCAGGAGGGACTGTATTGGATCCGACGTTTGGCTCTGGCAACTCTGTCTTTACAGCCTATTCGTTAGGCTATAATGCGATTGGCATAGAGAAAGACGAGGGATTCTTTACAAAGGCCGAGGAAAGGATGAATGCCCTTCCATAAAAATTGACGCGTCCGGCACTTAAAATATATTCTAAGCGTATAGGTAGAAAGAAGATGAGCGACCGAACCATTGAAGAAATCCTGCGTGCCAACAAGCCCAATGTCTCCGAGAACAGCATCCGCACCTATGCTTCCCTTGTGAAGAACTTTGGAAAACAGATGGGCGTTGAGCTAGACCTTCCCCATGTTATTAAGCACTACCGTGCTTACCTTTACCACATTAAGAACCTAGATGCCAACAACCGAAAGACGCGTCTCTCTGCGCTCATTGCCTTTGTTCAGGGTGACCCTAGTGCTACCGAGGCTGTCGCCGCATTCCGTCGTGGCATGACTAACGCAATGGAAGAGGTCGCTGAGGTCGTGGACGACCAGAAGCAGAATGAGAAGCAGAAAGATGCTATGATTCCTTTGGAAGAGGTGATGGCCAAGTATCATGCCTTGGAGAAAGAAGTGGAGCCTCTATGGGATGAGGACACCCTTACCAAGGAGCAGTTTGGACGCTATCAGATGTATGTGATGCTATCGTGTATCTTGCTTCCCGAGTCACGCCGCAGCATGGACTGGACCGAATTTAAGCTTCGTAACATAAACGAGGCGGAGGACAACTTCCTTCGTATCGTGAAGCGCAAGCCTTATCTTGTCTTTAACAAGCACAAAAATGCTGCCGCTAGGGGTCAGGAGGTCGTCGCGTGCCCTATGAAGCTCTACAAGATTCTGAAGCAGTCCTGGTTCATGAAGAATAAATCAGAATGGCTCCTTCTGAACAAGACGATGACTGGAAAGATTAACTCCACCCAGTTCACTGCTCTGCTCTACGACTTCTTTGGATCCAACATCTCCACCAACATCATCCGACACATCCGCATTACGGACAAGTTTGGAGATTCACCTCCGCTGAAGGAGATGAAGGCTACGGCAAAGGCGATGGGACACTCCCTTCCAGTTATGTTGTCCTATATTAAGAAGTAGATGACCTATTACGGCAAGGGGAATGAAATGAATTTCTTACGTGGACAAGATGTAGAGGATGCGCCTGAACTTGTGCGGTTGTATCACACTCATCCTTTTTTTAGTAGGGCGTGGGTCGCCTGGTGCCGAGGAAGACACCATCCTGTCTACTACGAGTGTCTAGTAGATATCCGTGGCATACGAGAAGACCGACGGCTGATCAAGAGATTGCTACGAGGGCTACAATAAAATCTTGTATACGGTAGAACAATGGGCAATGCTATGAGTGATTGGAACAAGCGACTGAAGGCAGAAGGCGATGCCCGACGCATTAATGAGATGTCTAAGGAAAAGGGAATCCATTTCCCTGGTCCTAATGAGGTGCTGACAGACGTTCCACCGTTTGATAACGCTGGAGATGCTATCACATGGTTTAACAAGCTAACTGCTGCGCAGATTCGGCAAGTGAAGGACGTTCCCTTTAAGATTAGCGGTCGTATGCCAATGACCTTCACGCAGCGCATTAATCTGCCCTCTATGAACTTTGATTCATTGGAGAAGACTACTACGAGCAGCGCACTACAGCAGGTTTTTAAGAAAATTAAGAGCGGTGGTGAGGGTATTGAGGAGTGGGTAGGTGCTAAGAACGGAGGTATGATTGCCCACAAGCCCGCTCCTATGATTGGCTGCCAGCGCGCAGCCGCTCGCGGTCGTGGAGGCTTTTAAAAAAATAAAATTTGACGACGCTATTTTGGAATAAAAAAGGCACACCTCTGATCAGAATGGCCCTCGCAAAGTCCGATATCGTCCAAGTCTCTCCCATCATCGCTCACAATGTCTCCAAGCGCTATGATTCTCCCTCGTATACGTGGGTCTATCTGGAGAATTATAAGAAACACCATCACACGGCGGACAACATGAAGTCCTCTCATGCTACGAAGGATGCTCTCTTTCCTAAAATGGGACGCACGCGAGTGAAAATGTTGCGTTACGAAGATGGTTACCATCCATCTGACCATCGGATTGTTCCCACGAACGACAATACCTATGCTGAAGTGAAGCTGGATGTCTCTAGTAAAGTCGTGGCATATGTGTGGGATAAGCCTACCTTGACGAAGAACATGAATATCATCGTAGACAAATTTACGGAGCACATTACGAAGCATCCTATTGCCCACTTGGATAACATCCATCTTATCTTCCTTACTTCCAGAGCATTCATTCTCTATCTACAAGAGAACTATGCCTTCCCTCCTGGATCCGTGGTAGTCCGTTTGGACAATATCCCTACGCTACTGGAGTCTTACCGATTCCAAGCGTATGCTCCCGTGATGGGATACTGGACAAGTCCTCCTAAACTGGTTCGTAAGCCATATGGGCCTGGATATAGCATGGAAATTATCCTTCATAACAAAAAGACCGAAATGTGCTCTGAATTCCTAGAGTGGGAGCATATAACTAAGGGAGGTATCTTCATGTTTGGTGGTGGAGAGATGCGGTTTCGTCTGGAGGAAACAGATGCTCCTACGAACTTCTTTAACATCTCTGTAAACTATCCTCCTACTACTACTTATCTTCTATGTGACTGCGAGTGGCTGATCAAAACGACGGAGTTTCATCCGACGACCGAATCTGTCGTTGTAAACCAGGCATTCCGAGACAAGCTCCTCACTTCCTTAAAGCGAGACTCGTTTAAGGAGGAGCTCGTGATGAAGGTATTTCATCCCGACCGTGTTGCCCGGCTGATGGGAGACACGTGGGGAACAGAGGAGTCGTGGTTGAACCAAATCTAAAAATTGACGGCGCGTGCTGTGTATTTTTTATGACAACTTAAAAACGTGACACTATATAGAAAGTAAAGATAAAACGATGCCTATCACTGTCACTGATTCCACGACCAATACCACGATGACCCTTGCTGAGGAGGTGACCATGTATGATATCGTTCTTGCCCTAAAGCAACTGGAAGACCACCGTCGTCGCTCCCTTAAAGAGCATCGTGGACCTAGAAAGAACTACTACGTCCCGAACGGCAAGCCCCGAGGACGCCCACGAAAGGTCCAAACCGAATCTCCTCCGGCAGACGCCGCCAAACCCGAAACCGACAAAATTGATTCTCCCCCCGGCATCTAAAAAAGTATGACGTGCGTCAGAGTCTAAAGATTATTCTCTCTGTCCTCTGTAGAAGACATGGAGAACCTCATCTATTTCCCCTGCTCGTTTGATCCGACCTACAATACTACGACTGAAAAACTGAACAAAGGCTTTAAAGGTGTGCCAAAATGGGAGGAATTGGAGAAGAGCCTTCCGTGTGGCAAGAACCGTGCCATCCAGACGGGCCGTCGCAGTGGAATCACTGTCATTGACTTTGACTACCTTCCCACATATGAACGACTTATTGCTGAAATTCCAGAAATTAAGACTGCCTACCACGTGAAGACTCGCAAGGGCTTTCATGTCTATTTTCAGTATGACGAGAGACTCTCTACCAGCGTGGATTGCCTTACTCTACGTGGTGTGGATGTGCGCAATGACCGCGGATGTATCATTGCGTCTCCATCATCCTACACCTTTAAGGATGAGACCTATCACTATGAGGAGATTGGAGGTGACATCGTTCCCATTCCAGAGGCTCTGTTGGCCTATGTGAAGGCCGATAAGTGGGTTCGTCCGAAGCAGGAAGACGACGAGAAGGAGAATATGCCAGTGACGGAAGTTGTTCCACTTGCGGATGTGAACAAGTTCGCGCAGCTTGTTGGTCTGCTCCATCCGCGCCGCGCAGATGGATATGAGGAGTGGAGCAAGGTCGGCTTTGGAGTGAAGAACCTTATGGGAGACGATGGTCTCCAGCTGTTCTTGGACTTCTCTCGGCAGTCTCCCAAGTTCTCTACGAAGGACTGCGTGGACTACTATCGCTCCATTCGTGCTCGCAAAACAGGAACGAAAATCACGGAGAAGACCTTCCATTTCTGGGCAAAGGAGGACAACCCAGAGGGCTATGCCTTGCTCTATCCGAAGCCCGCGGATCAGTATCTAGCTCACAAGGAGCTGTTTGAGGAGAATCACTTCTATCTGGAGAATGAGAATACCGTCATTCGTGTAGAGGCGAATGGCGAATTCTCTCACTTTGGCCTGGAGCACGCGAAAATCGCTCTGAATCAGCTGAAACTGAAGGAAGGAGACAAGGAGAAGGCGTTCATTGACAAGTGGATTAAGGACTCTACTCGTCGCACGATTCGTCGGTTCGTTGCGAAGATGCCAGAGGAGTGCGCAGAGGATGAGATGTCCCTCTTTCGCGGATTTGCCTATGAGCGCATGACGGTTGTTCCTACGTTGGAGCAACGTGCGGAGTCCGTTGCGTTGTTCCAGGATTTGCTGCGGGCGATTTGCGGAGACGAGGAGATTGTCTATGAGCACGTCCAGAAGCTAATGGCTCATATGATCCAACGACCTCTCCAGAAGACGAATGTGCTCGTTGCCTTCGCTTCACCAGTAGAAGGAACTGGAAAGGACACAGTGATGGGCATCATTGAACGCATCATTGGACGCAGCCATGTGGCTCACTACACCGACACAGAGGTGTTCTGGGAGAAGCACGATACTCAGCGTGAAGGTGCTATCTTCGTCTATCTGGAGGAAGCGTGTGCGCATATGAATAAGGCAAAGGATGGTCAGCTGAAGGCCCTCGTAACGTCGGATACGATTACGATGAATCGTAAGGGACTGAAGTCGTATACTGTTCCTAACCTTGGAAACATGTGGATGACCACCAATGAACTGGAGCCGTTTAAGGTAGGTGAGACGAACCGTCGTGGTATGCTCATTACTCCCTCTGGACGCGGCACGACGCGTAACTGGAACGAAGTCTATTCCAAGATTGGACGCGAGTGGTTCCTCCGATCCGTTGGAGAGCATCTGGAGAGCATTGACTTGGACCGATTTGAGCCCTCTTCGTTTCCCATTACGGAGGTAAAGAAGGAGATGATGGCCCTTGCGAAGTCATCTGAGAAGATGTTCTTTGAGCAATGGACTAGCGATGTCTGGATTGATGCTTCTTCACTATTCACGGCATACGAGGACTACTGTGTAGCGAGCAAGCTCCCCTATGCTCGTAACACCATCTCCTTCTGTAAGAAAATCATATCTCTTCTAGGTGTTGGCTATCAGCGCAGACTATCCCATGGAAAAAATGTCTATGCGCCGCTCGGAGTGAAGTAGGGAGGGGTTGGAGCTCGGAGGTGGGGGTTGAGCTCGGAGGTGGGGGTTGAGGTGGGGGTTGGACGAGACCAACGACCCCCCCTCATTTTTTCATTTTATCCATTATTGTATTACAATTCTACTATATTATTATTAATAATCCATATTAAGGTGGGGGTGGTGGGAGTAGTGGGGGTGAAAATCCAAAAGAAGCAAAACGATTTGAAAGTGATTTTCAAAAAATCATTTTCCCTACCGACTGGAAATCGCACCCCGTCCCCCCTATCCCCCTCGTCCCCCACCTCGCGCCCTCGCCTCCTTTTTTTGCTCCTCCGATTTTGTAGAATGACTACTGAAAGTCTGAGGTTGACACGTGCTGCTTATTATAGAAAGAATCGTGAGCATCTCCTCCAATATGCTAAGGAATACCGTCAGGCCAATCTAGAAGCCGTGAGAGAGAAGGGACGACAATGCTCCAAGGCACATCGTATGGCTAATCTGGACGTAGTAAAGGAGAAGCAGCGCATCTATTCCCAAACACGAAATGCTCTACGGCCCTCGCGAGCAAAGCCAAAGACTCCTACGGATCCAAAGGAGCCTATTCCTCCTAGGGCACCCAGGGAACCTAAGGAACCAAAAGCACCTAAAGAACCAAAAGAACCTAAGGAACCAAAAGAACCTAAGGAACCAAAAGAACCTAAGGAACCAAAAGAACTTAAGGAACCAAAAAAACAAAAGACTCCAAAAACACCTAAGCAACCTCGTGCTCCCAAGGAAAAAACATTTTATGTCTCTCCTTATGAAAGAGGAGTATTTACTCTCTCCTTCCATTAATTTTAGTGCGCCTCCATGCCACAATAAAGTTCATTCTACTGAATAGGATGACCTTCTTTGCCGATTTGGCTCTAGGAAACGAATGGGAAAGCAAGCTACTAAACTACGTGGAACACGATACGTTCACTTTCGCGCCTCCTCTCTGTAAGGGATGGGATGTCGCTACCACCTACCAAGACCATACGGTAAAATGGGAGGTGAAATCGGATCGCATGGCGTGCCGAACGGGAAATGTGGCAATAGAGACGAGGTGTAATGGCATCCCATCTGGCATCACTTCTACTGAGGCGGACTACTATGCCTACTTTGTCCTCCAGCCTGCTTCGGATCCAACACTCTATATGATTCCTACGGAGCATCTCCGAACGATGGTCACGAAGAACTATCGTATGGTTCGTGGAGGAGACCGATATGCTTCTGAGATGGTCCTTGTCCCTATCGAGCACCTCTGTCCGTTTATTTTCTAAGGTTCACTAGAAACATGGGCGGTTCAGTATCAGCATTCGTTGGTAATGTGGCAAAGACAGTCGCAAAGGGTGCTACAACGGCTCTTGGCGGTATGATTCCAGTGGTGGGTCCCGCATTGGCCCAAGGTGTAAACTCCCTCTATGCCAAGGGTGGTATCGTAACAAAGCGTTTTGAGGAAGGCGGTGTCGTTCCTGATGGCTTTAAGGCCAAGGTGATTAACACGCCCGCACAGCTTATTGCTGTGATTAAGCAGTTCCCTGCGGAGGCCGCAAAGGCGAACCTCTCTGTCCAGGACGTGAAGGATGCTGTTGCGGAGTTGAAGGCTCCTGCGATGGCACGTGGTGGTATGGCGATGGGTGGTATGGCGATGGCAGACGTTCGCCCCCTACCCGCTCCTTATCATCCAGGTCCTCCCCGGGCCCAACTGAGTGCGATGGCACGTGGTGGTATGGCGATGGGAGGCTGTTGTGGTATGTCCGGCCAACGAGCAGCCGCACGAGGCCGAGGAGGTGGTATTAACTAAGGCGCGATTCCTACCAGATTTATTCTCTTGTCATACAATATAGCAAGCGAATCCATCCAAAAAGATGCCTCGCAAATCCGCCCCTCCCCCGACCCCCATTGGTGAAGTCGTTATGATTCCAAAGCCCCCACCCAAGGAGAAAAAAGTGAAACCCGCTCCGCCTCCTCCGCCGCCTCCTCCGCCTCCTCCATCTCCGCCAGCTCCCGAGCCAGAACCACTCATTAAGGAGATTACCCCTTCTTACTATGAGCGGAAGGTCCGTCCTAAGAAGGAGCTCTCCGAGAAGCAGAAGGCCAATCTAGAGAAGCTCATTGAACGGAACAAGGCGAAGGCCGTAGAGCGTCGTGTAACGATTAAAGAGGCCATTCCAGAGGTCATCCCAGAGGACAAAGTGCTTGTTCGGATCAAACCGAAGCGTGTTTACAACCGAAAACCCAAAGAGCCAGAGGCATCTACCTCACCTCCATCCGTAGTCCCAGCGAAACGCGAGGAGAAGCCTAAAAATGAGGTCGTTTACCCGTCTGAAACGGAGTATAGCGAGTCAGAACCTGAACCAGAGCCCCGTAGACGTGTTCGGAAGCGAGCAGTGAAGCCAGCGTCCAAGCCTAAGTATTACTATGAGACGGAAACGACGACCGCCGATGAGGACAGCGAGGATAGCGATGAGGAAGACTATAAGGTCGCAAAGTATCATGCGAAGGCTGAGAAGCGCATTAAGGCTGTCCAGAAGATTGATCAGCGTCTACAGCAACTCCATATGAATCCGTATCAGTCACGTGGAATGTCTGTGTTTTGATTACCATAGAATCTGAGCAGCGTATTTTCCTGCTCCAGAAGAAGAGTCCGTCTTGTGCCGTAGGTGATAGAGACGTCTACGTTCTTCCGCAACTGCCTTTCCGTCTTTCTTTAAGAACGTCGGATAGTCGCTATAGCCCACTGCGCCAATGGACGCAACCTTTTTTCCTTCTTTAAAGACATCCAGCTTCTTCTTAGGATTGGTGCTGGGCCGTATGAAGACGCCTAGTCGTTCCGCTTGCTGATAACTATAGGGTTGTATGAGATACATCCTTATTGTAATCATGAGAATTCATTTGCCCATTTGACCTCTGCGGAGTTCAGAGAGTTGGACAGCGACTCGTTGTTTCTTCGCTACAGAGAGCGGAAGGCATTTTTTGGAAAGAGCTCGGGTAGGGCTAAAGACCTTGTAGCCAGGCGTGCGTCCAGGGCACGGCTTAATGACGTAGGGCATCCTACCGTAGTTTCACTTTTTTACCGAACCAATTCGATTGCGCCCGAGGAGTCGATAAGCATCTGGTAGTCACTCACAAAAGTGAGAAACATCGTGTAAGTAGCAGCAGAAGTAGTCATGTTCAGACCAACGATGGACACGGGCGAGCCCGAGAACGCCAGGGCCTCATTACAGCGCTGAGCCGAGACACCAACCGCAAAGGTTTGCGTGGCATAGTTGGCGAGAGTTGAAATGTCCGTAATGGAGGCATCAAAGAGGCGCGAAAAGCACTTGTTCAGCTCGGCAAACACAAGGGCCTGGTTCGCAGCAGCATTGAGCGTATTCGAATTGATCAATCGTCCATCAAGTGAGACCTGAAACTGACTTAGACCATTCGCGTTTGAGTAACCCGCAGCGTTCGCTGGAGACGCATCATACAGCGTGGAAAGAGCTGCCGTAAGAATCTGCTGTCCCACAATGGCACGCAGAGACGACACATTCAGACCGTAGTTAAAGAACTGCGTTCCGTTTAGAGTCTGGACCGTAGTGGACTGGAAGTTGGTGTAGCCAAGAACATACTTGTGGCCCTGAGCCATGTCACCCTTGACTTTCTCAACGAACGCCTGTTCCACTGACACCTTGTCATACACGAGCTGAACGTTGCTGACCGTGAACCCAGAAATAGCAGTGCCAGCATCAGTCTGGTAGAGGGCGCGCGCCACAGAGTTATAATCCAACTGAACCTGGAGGGTGCCGTTCAGAGCGAAAAGAGGGATTCCCTGCTGTGTCCCCATAGATCCGATGAGAGGTAGAATAATGGTCTTTATCGCCAAATCGCCAGCCGTAGAGGCAACACCCGAGCCCATCAGAATCTGCGCATCGTGAGTAAGCCAATCAGCCGAAGTAGAGTGCGAGAAAAGGCAATCATAGACCTGATCCGCGTTCTGGATGTTGTCCACCTGGACCGAGTTGATGTAGGTGGACAGACGGTTCAGAAGCGAAGAAGCCGATGCGCTCACACCCTTCCACTTATAAGCAGTGCCAACGCCGCCACCAAGCGGAGTAAAATCCAAACGGATATACGGGTTGAGCATGATGCCCGCCGAGCTGCCGCACGGGAGCTGAATGATGGAAGTGCCGGAAGCAGCGGCCGATGCGGTCAGGGCGGGGATGTTCACGGTCTGGATGCTTGAGGGAATCGGCTTCGCGCTCTTGTTGCTCATGAACGCCTGGGGGACGGAATCATAGCTGGCGGGGAGGATGTATTTCGTATCGGAGCCGACGGTGTGGAGTGACATGGTTCTATATAGGGCCAAGAGAAATAAAAAACAAGAGATTGATGCGCGCAAGACGCTCTATCGTTTTTGAAATTGACTCTGCTTTGGAGGAGGAGGGAGAACTCGGCGGATGGGTTCGCGTTGAGCACGAAGAGCCGGACGAGCTTCGTCTACAAGAGGTGCGCTTGGCATCCAGGGCGTCTGTGGCTTAGTGTAGTCCGTATGAACGGATGTAAAGTAGTTTGTATGATTTCGCTTCATCTTACTGGTCCTTTGGATTAAAATTCTCGTTCATAGACTCAATTTGAAGCGTGAGGACACAATGCTGAAATAAGTTTGGTGATGCGCCGGTAGCATTGTCTACCACAGCGAGCCGAAGCTGTCCTTGGAGGACAACATTCTGAAGGTTATACTCCAGGTGTCCCTGATCATAACTCGCAAAAGCCTGAGGATTGGAAATGAGCGTGATATAGCGTGCCGGACTATAGGGAAAGAAGAGGAGGTCAGAGCGGATCTGAACAACGCGTGAGTTTGTATTTGCCTCCGTAGAATGATACATAGCATTCAGCACACGAATAGAGCACTTTCCAGAGACTGGGAGGGTAAAATAGGTGTCGTTGTTTGCGGCATTGATGATGAACTGGACGAGGACCATGACTACTCCTAGATAGATTTTTATCCATCCAGAGGCAACGTAATGCCGTTCTTTCGTAAATAGCGTTCTACTTCCTTCGCATACCGTTTGGCAACGACCATTTCACCAGGCATAATGATGGTAGGACTGAGTTTGGACATATCCTCTACTTTCCTATCCGTAGTCTTTCCCTTGTATCCGTCCATGATGCCACTGCGCATCACGCTTGTGGGAATCACGAGCGACCCAGGCTCCAGAGCACTACTGATGGAATCCTCATTGGGAAACCGATTATTGGGATGGTATTTGACCATTCCTCCACCGCTGAAGTTTGCGCGACGCGTGTTAAAAATCTGAACAGGTTTCTGATCAGAATTGTAGTAGAACATTGCTCTATCACTCGGTAGGATTTGTTACTGCCGTAGCCTTCCTAGCTAGCTTCTGTTTGTATCGTTCAATACGTAGGAGAGCATCCTGCTTCTCTTGTTCCAATTGTTGCTGTTCTAAGAGTGTAGCATCAGTTACAGTAGGAGCATTCGTAAAGGCTTGATTGACAAATGCGGTGCTAAAGATAGACTCATAGTTGGGCTGAAGGACCTCTGAGATGGTCATACGAAAGGACCAAGGGAGATTCTGTAGGTCAATTGGAGTGTAGGACAAGTTCGTAGTGAGGTAGAAATTTAGGTTAGAAAGCGTGTCATTAACCAAGACCACAGGATGCGAGTCGCCATACCAATTGATGTAGGTATTAACGTTGGTCTGAACAGGAATATGATATAGAATATCAGAAAAAACATCCTTCTCTACCAACCATTCGCGATTTTTGAACTGCCGGAGGGATGGTGAGCGGATCAGAAGGTAGTTCACTGGGTTTGCGACGGCAGGCTGTGAGCCAGTCGCAGAACTAGCAACTGAAAATATAGCATCGGATGTAAATCCGAAGAAGAGACCAAGGGAAAGATTGGTGCTAAATGAGAGCGTAATGGTAGATACAGGTGTAGTAGGTGCTGTGCTTACGATGGCAAGAGTGCTTTTACTAGTCGTAGAACTGTATGTAAACAGAAATGTGGGTGTGAAGGATGCGCATGGGCTAATCGTTCCTGCGCACAAGGCTGTAAGTCTCGTGCTGAGTTCCGCAAGAACAGAAACAGTGCTGTAGTTTCCCACTGTTAAGTTGATGCTCCCACTGAACGTATTGGCTCCCTGGACGATGCGCACGGAAAGCGTTCGGATATCCGAAGACAGTTGGTAAAAGCTGAATGGAATCGTTGCTCCATGAACTGTTGCTTGAAAGCGACTTCCTTTCGCGAGATGGGTAATAATCTGTGACAATTGGATATTCATGTCCGTATTCGAACCACTGTTCCGCTGTGACGAGGAAACGTGAAAACTGTAGCGTGCTATCTCCGCCATCTTCTATATCACTGTCGTTTTTTTCGGTGTCTTCCTCACTCGTATAGGGAAACCTCTGGATCAATGGTTGGCACGGGGAAGCTCTCTCGTTCAATGGCCGATTCTTCCACCACTTGCTCATCCACTGGGTAGATGACAGCATTTTCTACAAGTTCTGCCTGTTTTTCTTCTTTCATCTTCTCTACCTCTTCTGCCGGACGAAGAGCGTTTGCCCAATACTGGAGAGCATATTGGATCTGCGAAGTAGTAGAGCCCTTAAAAAAGTTGACGTTGAATGCCATTTCTACTTAGTGTTACGAAATTTCTCTCTATGGCCGGACACGGTCCATGAGAGTCCGGACGAGCTCCTTGAGTTCGTCTATCTCCTTCTGCTGTGCGTCGTTCTGCTTCTTGAGCTCCTGAACGGCTCCAATCATATGAATGCTAATGTCTCCATAATTGACGCCCCAGCGTGTTCCATCATCATCCGCGGTGGGGACGATGTTCTCATTCTTTAAGGGTGCCACACTGACAGCAGGGGCGAGAATGCCCGTCTCCAGCAAGTCTTGAGCCATCACACCGATACACATTTGCTCTTTGATATGGTCTGGAATAGGTGTCTTTTTCTCCCCCTTCTCATCTACGCCATCATCATAGTATTTACGCTTATAGTATTTGGGCTTGATTGCCATAATCTTTTTCAATGAGTTCTTGGTATTGACATCAGAGATACAATGCTTCTCACGGACGTCTGACACATTTGCTCCACCAGATGGGACAGTATAGCCACACGCTACACCATAATAGGTAAAGGTCGTCTGTGCGTTGAAGATTGCTAAGTTCATCCATGCGATGGCTGGTTGAAGACATGTTATCTGACAGGTGTTGCTATAGTTACACCCAAGACCCATACAAGGAGAATTTCCCGCTGGTGATTGTGTATTAGACAAGAGTGTATAACCATAACCAGACCAAGAGCCAATATTAGATGCCGTCGTTGCCGTTGTATTGTAGATGACATTAGATGTGAGGTTGTTCGCAGTGTTAAATCCACGAGTATTAGCATTATTCGCAATACGCACATCACCATTTCCTGAATTCTCCACATAAAAGTTCCATACGCTATTGGTTGCGTTATAAAGTCCATAGTTCATAGTCGCGTCTTGTAGCATAAATGACACTTGCTGATTAGCGTTATTATAGATACTGTATCCCTGCCATCCATTGCGTCCTGTTCCTTTCACGCACATAGAACCATAGGTCGCACCAGCCGTTTCTGGACTATATAAATAGCGACTATAGCCAAATGTAAGTGCTCCTGTAATAGACACGATTCCAGGCATAGAAAGATTTGATCCACCCCATCCCATGTCACGCCCCATCGTGAATGTATTTCCAGAGTAATACATAAAAGAGGCTACTCTTGCTCCTGCGTCGTGGACGGCTATTTCTGTATTATCCAGACACTCGAATAATAGACCAGCAGTATTACTATTCCAACTAGAACCGCCACCATAGTTTTTAGTATTGTCTCCAATCGTCAATGAACCCGACGACATGTAGTTATTTGGAATGGCAAATGCGGATCCACCATTGATACCAGCAATCGTTCCAGTTGCGATAAACTTTGGAGCAGTTGTTGTAATATCTCCAGTTGTTCCAATTCGCAATCGTTCAGTTCCTACTGAGTTTTGAAATACAAAATCGCCAGACGTTCCTGCTACTTTACCACGAAACAACATTCCCCAGTTTACATCACTATAGATGCTACCAGCAACAACAGTTCCACCACCATTGACAACAAATCCATATGCGGATAGACGTCCATAATCATATACATTTCCATAAAACTCGTGTGTCCCTGTTCCTCCACGACTTGTCTGGTAGTTGCCATAATAGATACTTTGTCCATTGGAAGCATCTAAAAAGACGTTTCCATTCGTGACGATGAGCTGCGCAATGCTCGCACTTCCTACATCTGGAGTTGCTCCCACAGCAAGTGTATATCCTGGATAGGAAGCGCTTGGGCCATACTTTGTATAGCTATTATCTCCTGCGACATGTGTAGTGCTTCCACCAGATGTGAGCGTGAGCGTTCCACCAGGCGTCGTCATCGCGATGGAGGTAGTCGTGCTAATCTTTGAAGCAAACAGAGGAGCATTTACGATGTTTGCTGAGTAGGTGCTAAGCGTAAACGAGTCCCAATCTGCGGTCCATGATGCCACTCCTGTGTATATTTTAAAAACGGGACTATTGGATGTGCCATTGACGTTAAAACTTCCTCTCACAATGTTATATCCAGTGCTAAGAGGATAGAGTGCTGGACTGATCAGGGTATTATCCTGTTCTACACTAATTGTAGCAGTGCCAACAGAGCACCGAATGTTAAATTGAAAATAATAAGTCGTTAGAACGGTTCCTACTCCAAATGCTGGGATACGCATCACACTACGTCCTTGAGCGGTCTGAGTCATGGTATAGACTCCAGAGACTGGACCCGTGATAGTTCCAAGAGGAGGAGTATAAGCACCAACGATACCTGCCGTGCTAAATCCACCAGGACCATATCCAAGACTATTTAGAGTAGTCTGGATGACTCCATTGAGGTCCGTGGTAAACCCTCCATTCGTAGAAACATAGTTAGAAAATTTGTTACTACCTGTCCACACGTTATTGAGATTCAGGATACCAGCTCCTAGACCAGCAATGGCACTATCGAGCGTAGCACGATTCACGACGGTGCTAATGTCAGCTGCTAGAGCATTGTATGGCTGAATGAATCGCGCGGATCCAGTAGTAGATACATTCGCACTATGAATCTGAACGTCGGTCCATGTGTTCTGTTGTCCAATGCCACCCGCTTGCGAAGTGAGCGCTGTGATATAATTCAACTGTCCAACAGAGATAGTCGTGCTCATTACACTATTTCCATCAGTCGCAAGGACCTTACCACCAGTGCCAAGGGTCGTGAACTGAAAATTGGGAGCACCAACGACACCGCCTGTGAAATACATGGAACGTCCACTGGTTAAATCAGTCGTAATAAGACCACCTACTGAACTGAGATTTCCATTGGTGCTAATGGAATACATGATAAAGTTCTCTGTCTTCGTATTATCAGCAGGAATATTCAGATACTGCGCAGAGAGTGTGCCAGTCGTTTCCAAATCATATCCATTTAGATTGGTATCTGAGGTGTTCCCATTATATTTCACACAGTTACTGATGTCTGTAGTGGTCGCAACAGGACTAATTCCATTAAGTGTGTAAGGAACAAACGTCAGCGTCGTGCCATCCAACGACATATCTACTCAGTCTCTCTTTTTTATTTCTTATACTATCCACAGAGATGGCAAATCGACGCGCAATGAAGCTAGGTGGTAGCGCAACGCTACAAGAAGAAGCGGACGAGGAAGGAATGTGGTCTAAGGTTACTAATCTATGGTCTGCCCTTACAAGCAACGAGCATCTACCCAAGAAGTTCCGTCTGTTCATTAAAAAGCACGGTCGCGACTTGATCCAGAGCTTGTCTATGATGCGAGCTCCTGTTGCGAAGCCGGGAGTGATGGCCATGGAGCTCCTTACGGCAGGCCGGTGGGCTGAGTTTAAAAAACGAGGAGGCGTGGATGAGGTCTATCATACAAGCATCATCATCAATGGAAATATCGTGCTAGAGAAACTAGAGAAGCTAGAGGGTCGCGTGGATCCGTCTTACGTAAAGACACCAGGGGCAGAGCTCTATGCTATCCCCATTGAGGCTAATAAAATCACTATTGCGGATTTCCTAGAGAAGGGACGACGACAGATGGGCGAGAAGTTCTATACCTACAATGCGTTCACTTCCAACTGCCAGGACTGGGTAGCGACAATGGTTTCTGCGAATGGACTGCTAGATGCGGAGGCACGCAAGTGGATCAAACAGGACATCGACAAACTTATTAAGGAACTTCCTGCGCTCACTAAATACGGTGCTGAAAAGATAACGGACGTCGCACGTGATGTAGGTAACGTAGCAGAGGAAATCCTCTACAAACGTGGAGGTATGATAGGGCACCAGCGTGCTCGTCGTGGCTTTTAAACATGGAAAAAGAATCTCTCGTCTATAATAATGAGCAGCGCTCTGACAAAAGCTCTAGCACCCTATGACAATCAGAAGGCAACAAAGTCTGGTCCCCTCCCGACAAGACCCTTTCTATGGGCCCTGGTGGGCAAAAAAGGCTGTTCTAAGACAACAGTAGTTCTTAATGTGCTTCAGCGCAAGGAATCGCCTCTCTACCGTCATTATGATATGATATTCTGGATTAGTCCCACGGCTGGAGCAGATGCGAAACTGACTCCTCTACTAGAGGATATTGGTCCTGATCAGGTATACGATGACCTTACAAATGAGATTCTAGAGGATATGCTAGCGAAGTGTGATGCGTTCACAGAGCGCCATCATAAAAAGAAGAAACGTGGCGAGCCTGAGTTTCTTGTAGTCCTGGATGATTGTATCCATCAGATTCGTTCCAAGCGTGCGTCTCTTATTACCCGTCTGGCAAGCCAGAATCGCCACCTCCGGCTCTCGTGTTTCTTCCTGCTCCAGAAATGGCGCTCATTCCCTACCATTATTCGGTCCAACTTGGATTGTATCACTCTCTTCCATAACGAGAACGAGCAGGAGATTAAATCGTTCTGCTCTGAAATCGGCAACGAGGAGAAGATACGAACGCTCTACGAGTATGCTACGGCGGAGCCATATAGCTTCCTTCATATTAATTCCTACGCTCAGCCGACGACCTATTGGAAGCGGTTTGATCAGATAGACATGGAAAAATAATGTGTAGAGAGGTAGAATGGTGATAGCAAAAGACAGACCTCGCGCTCCTCCTGTTTTTTCTACTCCTATAAGAGACCAAGTAATGATAGACCCTGTGATGAAGAAGGGTGGCATCTCGCAGAAGCAGAAAGTGAAGCAATCGCAAGTCGTGAACGTTAAGGTGAACGTGAACCCAGCAGAGAAGAAAGCGAAACAGCGTCGCCGAGCACCACGAGCAAAGAAGGCAGTCGCTGGCGATTCTATCCAACTCCAAAAAGGAAATGTTCCGTCTTCCTTTACGGGTTATGCTCTACACGACTCTCCTCTACGTCTTTCTGGTCCTGGGCAGGCCTATGCGATTCTTCCAGCGCCACTTAAGGGCTCTTCGTTTGCCTCCGTTCCGAATACAATGAACCCGCAAGTGAGTTCCGCATTTATATCATCTAGTGACCAAATGTATAATCGCAATCGAAATACGAACGATGATATCCGACAGATTGTCAATCCGAGCGACATTACTCCAATGTCAAAGCCAAGTAGTCGCCTTGTGAAATCAGAGCAGGCTCCCGGATCCGGATACATGCCATCGGCATCACCAAGTGCTGAAGCAGCTTCGATGGGCCTAGCTTCCTTCCAAGGAGATATCCCGCGTCTGAACGAGCCAGATTTGACTCCTTCTAAACTTGGTATTAAGGCACAACCTACTGCTGGCTTCATGATTAGAAACAATCCTGGTATGTATCCTGATAGTTGGGCAGATGATGAGCGCGAAGAAGAGAGTGGTGGAAGCGAGGAGGAGCAACCACAAGTGGCTGCGTCGGCGGCTGCGTCGGCTGCTAGCGTATCACCTCCACGTAGACGTGGGCCTCCACCAATCGCTCCTAAAAATGTGAATGTGGGCGGTGAAGCAAGTAGCGGAAAGCAGGCTGCTTCCACTCCAGGAGTAGACCTCATGGCAAACCCATATGTTATCCAAAGTGACGACCTTCTATTGAAAATGGCGTCAAATCTTGGTATTAAGAATGCGAAACAGAAATTTGCGGGACAAGGTTTTCGCGCACGCCTTCGTGGAGCTATCGCAGAGGTCCAACAAAATATGTCTGGAAGCAGTTCATCGGCTATGCGTCGTGGTGGAAGCGTTTTCTAAAACAGAGAGAGCATCGTAAAGGAGACATACCAAAAAAGAACGACAGTCGCAATAGCGTCCAATGAGTCCATTCTATTCTATACTTACATATATAGAATAGAATGAGTGAACAACCGCATCCAATCCCTCCGCCTCTTCCTCCTCGACGCACAAAGTCTCCAAAGAAGACGAAAGCTAAGAAGACAGAAGCCCTCCGACAGCTCGTTATAGAAATGGGCACGTTTGTGCTATCCTTTGATTAAATGATGAGAATCGCGGATACTACCAGTGGTGGTAAGGTGATTTTTAATGCCGCAAGGATTTCAGCAAGCACTACACTCTTTGTATAGTCCCATATCGCATTCCAGACCTGTTTTACTGTGGTGACAAGCATGGAATGGCAAATCGTAAAAAACTTCGGAAGAGGGACGGGCTCTGGATTTTCTCGCTGAGCAGTTGACGTTCGAACTCCTCCTTTGAAATCGCCCGTAGAGGGAAGGATGTGAGCGCAATAGCCTCCAACTGATCCACGAAGCTCTCTGATTTGTGATACCAGGGAACATAGCAGACAGTGCGATAGGCAGAGAGGTTCATCGCACCAAGGGCATTGCGCGCCTCTTTCACGCGCATATCGATGAAGAGATAGTCGAACGCTGGGAGTTTCTCTAGTGGGATATTCACATAGCGAGTATCCCATACGGCAACACGTCCCCAGAACTGAAAGACTTTGCGCTCCTCGGAGGGGACGTCTTTGGAATGAACGATGATGATGCCCTTGCGCTCCTCTTGCGCAGGACGGACTGGTTCGGGAGCAAGCTCCTGAAAAGACTGGGGTTGAATCACGGGCGGTAGATTCGCTAGTAGACTCATGGTTATGCTATAGGAGAAGAAATAAAATCAGGTGAACGATAGAACGAAATGACCCTTTTGGATCAACGTGACTCCGACGGGTTCATAGCATGGGACAGGCGCATTCTGAAGTGGTGCTGGAATGGGATGTTCCTTGTCTTTCACTTCCTTTCGTGGTGTAATAACCTTCCGTGGAAGAGGATTGCTCTTGGGCTTGGCCTCAGCTGGTTCCTTCTTTGGAGCGGGTGCTCGCTGTGGTTTTGGGGGCTTTGGTGTAGATTCTCTCTTTGGTGCTGGTGCTTTTGGGGTCTTCTCCTTCTTGGCTACGGGTTTGTAGTGAGCAAGATGGTATGCTTTGTTATACCCTCGCATGTATTCTAGACATTTCTCACGATGCTCTTTATGATAAGCCAATTGACGAGCAATAATGATGGCTTTGTTCTTTTTATAGTATTCCTGAGCATATGTCATTCTATTTGTCTTATGGATAGGACTATTTAAACTGTAAAATTGGAATGTGTTTGGCTGATCAATTTAGATAAAAAAGGGGGTTTCCCTCTTTTTGTTTTTTGTTATTAGTCGTGAAGTGTTTTATTCGTCATCTTCGCTGACCTCGTAGGCCAGAGCCTCTTCCCAGGTCAATCCGCCTTCTATGTGGCTTCCATCGCTCCAGACCTCATAGAATATCTTTTCGGGAGAGTGATACCACGCCGTGTATCGTTTGATTCCTGCGTTGTGCTTGTATGAAAGGAACTTGATGGAGACCCCGTTGTCGTTAACCATAGTATCGCAAATCTCCCAGTCTTCCATATTAAACGCGGTGGCGCTCACAACTTTGGTCGGTCGTTTAATCTTTCGCGGAGAGACATTGCGCTTTGAAAGGTGAATGGGCTGGAAGAAGTTGGCAATCGTATTCGCCTGCTCGTCCATGACGAATTGGAAGCGAGCCCGCTGAATGTGGAAGTTGCCGACATAGGGAACTGGCTTGGAGAACTCGCCCGTCTCCTCCGCGCGCCGATAGAAGTTTCCATGTTCGGTCATATGGGCGCGAATGACCTTGCCGTTTTTCAACTTCCAGTCGCCGATGGTAGTAAGCACACCGAGCCGCGCAGAGTCGCCATGCCACCAGTGGAACACGCTCTCTACATATTCCCACACGACCTTCTCTGGATCAGCGGACGTCTTCGCCAGTATGACGATGACCTTCTCTGCGCGCTGAAGAGCCTCTGATGCGCTAATAGCCGTGCGTTTGTGGCTCGCTGCGACTTTCAGTAATCCCATCTCTTTCGTGGAGAGCAATTGTGCCATTGTATTTTCTCGTGTATGCCATTTAAATTTGTGAAAACGC
>JAULBY010016046.1:0-20963 GCA_032358315.1 Ophiocytium majus
CACTTGTGTGCTGTACACAGCCACATCCTTCTAGCATCATGACCGGCCTACGCACAACGCCAATACCATAACACATAGCATACATGGCGCGTCGTTATACGGCCACACCCACCTTTCATAGCAGACCCACCAACCTCTCCAGATGGCTTCCCCACACGACACCCTGTGGCTCTTGCACGCCCACAAGTGCAATTAAATAAAACTACTACTATTACCCCAAGTGCAAATAAATAAAACTACTACTATACTGTGTGTGTGTGTACAACGCCCGTGCTGTACTTGAAGTTACACTCCTTTGCGCCCATTGCGCCTGTGGCACTTGCGCCCGGTGTCACTGTTGAGCTTGATGACTCAACAAGCGTTCTCACTCCCGCCCCGAGGCTAGCGCAAAGCGCGCGATAGGCAGCACCGATAGCCATCGGGGAGCGCTAACACGTTCTACATCATGAAGGTCACTTTGGTGCTCGTTGGACTGGCGGCGGCGGAGTGCGTCCAGGGCTTCGTGCTGCAGCACCAGCCACGTGCCACCCAGGCAGCGTTGTCATGCACCTCTTCTGCTTTATCACGGCACTTGCGGCACCGCAGCAGCAGCAACAAAGCGGCAGGCTCGTGCTTGCGCATGACTGATCCTGACGAGGTGGATGACGTGGGCGATGACACCATTTATGCTGATGAAAAGGCAAGTAAAGGCAAGCATTGTTTTGCTCAAGTTCAGCACCGATTGCGGCAGCCCCCGGGCGCCTGCGGGCTATTCATTTGCTCACCTGCAGGCCTAGCGGCTGGTGTTGCCTGATGTTCATTGCTGTTGCTGCTGCTACCATACACTCTGCTTGACTTGCGTCTTGGCTTGTCGTTGGTAGTTACACTGCTGATGCAGTGCCTGCCGCACGTGCTCCGTCGCACTTGAACAGGATCCTATGGACGTGGTGCCTATCATCTATAAGCGCCTGGATGAGACCTACGAGTCCAAGGACTACGAGGGCGCTTTCTCGCTCCCAGAAGTAAGCTGCTTGCTCTATTTGCGGGAACACATTTGCTTGCACTCCAGGTGTGATTGTTGTTGCGTGCCCTGCGTGGTGTTGCTGAGTGCTGTATGCTGTTGCAACTGCATCTGGCATGACAACACATTGCGCCGCCAACCGTTGCATGTTGCGTGTCATGCCAGTGTGCTTAAAATGCGGAGCCAGGATAGGGATGGCAACACTGCCATATATCTGCAGCTGCAGAAACATGCCCTAGCATGAAATCAATGTTGCATGACAGTCATGTTGCATTACAGTGTGTCATTTTGCGCCAGACCTGTTTGACACATGCTCCGTTTTGCTTGTTGCTCCTTGCAGGTTCAGTATGACACCAATCCCACCAACGTGGCCGGCGAGCGCATGCTTAGGGTGCTTGTGCTGGGCGGCAGCAGCAGCGAGGCAAAAATACTCAGCAACCTCAGTGCTATGGTAAGTGACAGCAAACTCAGTGTCATGGCTGAAGTTCTGCCCAAGCAGCGTCGCTACCTACCACAGAAGAACCAATTGCTAGCACTTGCATGGTTGGTCAGGCACTTCTCCAAGCGGCCGACTGCCTAGCTTGTACAAGCGTGCATGCTCACTTACTGGGGCTGCCAGCTCACTGCACTTGGGCCTGGTTGAAAAGCCGTGTGCACCATGTCTGCAAGTGCACACACACACCAAACTTGCAACACCCTTACCAGCACGGGTAGTTGCACTCCAGTGGGCAAGTAACAGCTGTTTGCTGCAGCAGCGTTGGCCGCAGCCCTGAAAGAGCAGGGTTGTGCAACGGCGTGGTGTGTGTCTGTTGTGCATACTTTTTAAAATTTATGGATACATGTACTTGTTGTTACTTGTCAAGTACTACTGTAGTACATGTGTATGTATACCCAAGCTGCTAGTTGCATATGCATTGATTGCACACATACCTTAACTGGAAGAGATTCACCCCCGCGCTGGGGGCTTGGAAGCCTTGTGCACAGGTGTGCCACTGAACAATCATGAGTCATGACCAAGAAGTGACCTAGTTGTTATACGGGCTGCAACATCATGGAATTCTGTACATGTACATGTACACACATTTGCACAGACGAGGTACAGGTTCCAGGCGGCGGTATATCCTACAGCAGGCCGGCCCGCCCACACAGATGCTCCACACGCTTCACGCTTCACGACTTGGCTCCGGTT
Source organism: Ophiocytium majus (assembly GCA_032358315.1). NCBI lineage: Eukaryota > Xanthophyceae > Mischococcales > Ophiocytiaceae > Ophiocytium > Ophiocytium majus. The sequence goes on from JAULBY010016046.1 coordinate 2,190, forward strand.
GTGGTGGCCAGTATGTAGATACCTCATCCACCACTGTAGTACATGTACAGCACATGCTACATGTACTTCGAAGTATACAGAAAAGTAGTGTATACTTTTGAAGTGCATGTCATGCTTGAAGCATGTATTTGGAATTGTCTGTACAAACATTGGTGTACTTGGCTGCCTGCACCATGTTCACGAGAAAACCTTTCATCTCTGTTTTGTCATGTCCTTGCATAATCACACGTGTTCCAGGACGACTTGGTGTGCGGCATGTACACCTCCTGGGATGATACCATGGGAGAGCTGCACGAGAGCATCCCTGACATACCCTACAACAACCTGTACCCCTGTGAGGACCCTGCTGACCCCCAGCAGCAGGTGCGCACAAGGCACCTACCTGTGCACTAAGCACAAAGCAACTTGCGCGCCATCACCTTGTCACCGTGTGCATGTCTGAGTGCGCACCTGTGCTGTATGACTTGCACCATGCGCATAAGTGGGCACATGCAAGCTGCTGCTGCAAGCCTGTGTGGCGACAGTGCGGCACCAAGCAGCTGCATGCGCGCCTGGTGCGCTCTTCTTGTGTGCAAGCTGCACAGCCCCAGGCAAGCATGCCAGGCGGCCACGCTGGCGCCGCTGATCTGTCGCCGTTGCGGTGTTGCCGCAACACAATGTGCCTCTATGCAGGCTGGGCTGGCAAAGTTCATCAGGGCGGATGTGGTGATAGCTGGCGGCTCCTATTCCGTCCCAGCAAAGGCTGGCTTTGTGGCCGCATTGGCCAAGGAACTACAAGGCACAGAAATCATCTTTGTGCCACCTTCGGGAGCAGGCGCCATGCTCTCTGGTGACTACTCCGTTCTGCGGGTGAGTTCCAGGGCACCAGTTTGTTGGCTGCACCAAGGCTGTCTTTCTCTTGCTGCACGATTTGCGTGTTCGGAGGGGGTTTTGTAGAGGTAGACAAGATTGTCTCATTGGACACCTGCTACAGCAATGACGTGCAACTGATGCAGGCACAGAAACCATGATCCAGCGTGCTTCCCAGGCAGTAGTACGCGGCCACCAAGTGGGTTCACAAAAACATTGCCACGGCATTTGGCAAACAGTTGGGCAATGAAAGGCTGGTCACTGGGCAGTGACTCGTCCGCAAGAACAGTGTCATCGAAAATGATGAGAGTGCCTATCATGGTACCTCAAAAGTACTACCAGGTATTACACAAGTATTTCGCAGTATATGGCTGACACGTTGTGTGCTCTGTGTTATCATTCTATGTGGTGGCAAGTACAGTAGTTCACAGGTGTGCCTGTGTGTGGTGCGTGAGATTGCTCTGCTTGGATGAGTGCACTCGTGACTGGCATTGCATGCCACATCTTTCATCATGTGCAGTGACTACTGTAGCTAGCAGCAGTGCCTGCCATGCTTGCGTTGCGAGTGCTCAGGCTGCAGTTGCCTGCTTACAGCCCTGCTTTCATTCATGTGTCAACTTGTCTGTTTGGTCATGCAGGGACAACTGGCAATGGCAAGGCAATAAATAGCTCAAGGGAGCAGCTCATGCGAGAGGTGGTACGCATATCCCTCAATACATCAAAACCTTCCATTTTTCGCTGCTGCAGTGCCTCCTTTGCTGTGATCACATCTTGGCATGACGGCTTGCATGCTTTGCCAGGCCAGCACCATTACTTGGCAAACTGCAGTGCCGTCAGATCCCGACACACAAGTGTCTTTGTGCTAGTGGCAACGGCAGCGGAGCGGAACAACCACATTGGGCAAGCACACACGCTGCACGGTTTCCGTGCAGTAGTGTATCCCGCGCGTGGTAGATCACAGTTGCGCATATACTGCACCCAATCCAAAGCTGGGTGTGCTGCAAAAATGTACTGGACAGGGCACCTGTTTGTTGTGCACCAGCCGTGCCCCCAACTGTACAAGATCAGCGTGCATCATTTCGTGGTAGAAGCTCGCTGGAACCCTGGCACGCGGTTGGAGGCTGCTGCAGCTGTGGCATTCGCAGCCGCATTCATGACGGCGTTGGCGTGGTCGCTGTCCAGCTTGCGCAACAGCTGCCGCAATGCCACCAGGCTGTGGGGAGGAGAGCACCACACGGCAGTCAAGGGCAGAGAAGCATACTAGTGTGAGCATAACAATCAACATGTCCAGGTGCTGCCGGGGACGGCTGGTTCACCACGGCAAGCAACGTGTCAACTGCCCACTCAGCTGACAAGAGGAAGGTTGTGGTATTTGGTACAAGCACGCAGGCATACACATGCTGTAGACAGTGCGGACTGTGCTCAGTGCATGGCGACCTTTAACGCACACAGGTTCACCACCGCCTTCACAGGCATGCGCTGCAGCATGCACCTGTCAAGCTTGTAGTCAGCCTGGCTCTGGTCCTGGCCAATGTGTACAGTGTACACAGCCGCATCGCGGGCCATGCGCCGTCGGGGTGCAGCATCCCAGTCCTCCACCCTGTCTGCTGCGCTTGAGTTGTCATCCCCACGACTCGACTGGTCCGCGGAATTGAACACCTGTGCATGAGATGCAATGCACACACAATTCAATGCTGGTGAAGTACGAGACCTGGTGGTATGCATGCACATGCAAGCGACAAGGTACCATCCCACCCAGGCAAGTGTGCTGACAGGCACCTACAGCCACAGGAAGGCATGGCAGTGGGTTGGCGCCATACCTGCCACTGCTGGTGCTGGTCATCGCTGGCTCCTTGCTGGCTATGGCTCCCTGCGGCAGATGCTGCCGACTGTAGCCCGCTCGGCGAAGAGCTCTTGCCATCAGGACTGCACAACAAGGAAGGACATGCAGCAAATCACCGCACTGGCAGCGTGAGTGTGGAAAATGGTGTCGATATCGCAATATGTTGGGACCAACCCCGGCACACACATGGGCGGAGACGTAGAGTTGATCACTCCTAGTGATTATCCACAACTCATTGTAAACATGAACTCTCCTTGTCAGGAACTAACCAGTGCACGGCGCCTCAACAGAATGTGTGCCAGCAGCGACGATGTTAGTAGTGCTGCCATAATTCATATCCGCGTGGTGGGCGAGTGTAACACACTACTTCGTTGTACGTACTACGTAGTACTAGTAGTAGATAAGTTTGGGCTGGGCGTGAGCTTGGTTGAGCAGTTTGCCTCTGCCCAGGTGCAGTGCATCTCTCATGCGCTCAGCTTTTGTGAAGGATGTCATGCTATACACCACAGCGGTCACAGGCGTACCTGGGCGCAGACGTGCGTGCCTGTTCTCGCAGTCGTTGCACCATTGCAAACATGTCCTCATCACTGCCCATACAGCACAAACCAGCATCAGCAGCACAAAGCAGTGGTGCACACGTTGGCACGTGTTTTGTTGGCCCACTTAGCAAGGCGGTGGCAACCACCTACTTGCAAGTCAAAGCTGGATGCTGCTGGCGCAAGCTTCCGCACAGGCTTTCAATTTGGCTGGCGCGGCAAGCACACGAGACAACTAAAGTAGCTGCGAGACCTGTAACACCAGCCAGTTGCAACTGACGCCATAAGGACTAAAGTGGGGCAAACCACTGCATGCAGCAGCAGCAATACAGTAAAAGGAGGGATGTACATAGAGAGTGGGAATGCATCCAACGCTGGTGCTGGTGACTCACCTGCGGTCATCGCCCACACACAGGACAAAGTCAACCTCGCCCTTCTCAGCAATGGCTGTCGGGTCACTCATGGCCTTCAGCACCCTGCGCCGCAGCAGTTGCACCAAAGCGTGTTGCAGGTGGCAGAGGGTGTGAGCGCAGGAAGGTATGCACACAACGAAAGCGCCACGGGAACGGGTAGGCACCCACCAAGAGCTGGGGAGCGGATGGGTGGCAGCAAAGAGCTAACAAAGGCATACCATATGTGTGTATCACACTGCATTGACATCAATGAGGTCCATGTGAATCATTAGCGGACATAACACACTTGCTGCATTTGCAGCGGGCATGTTCAGCCATTACCTGTCAGCCACCATGCTCTTGTTGGCAGCCTGGTGTCGGACCTCCACCATTCTGTTGCCCTGCTCGCACAATGCAGGCAATGAAAACAGGCACACAGTGTGTGCGTGGGTGCTGACATGCACTAAAACGGCAAGGAGTGAGCAAGAGCGGTGCACGTGCCTGCGCTATGCCGGAAGGTGCAACAATACATGCGCAGAACAACAGGTGGGCGTTAGGAAATAACATGATCTCCCACCTGCAAAATCTCCAGCGGCAAGTTGGACAGGGAGTCCTCCATGTTGATCTGCATGTCCTTGGCCTGCCAAAGACCAAAGTGCGGGTCCGCATCTCTGCAGGCGTAAAAACGGCGACAGAGGGGCAAAGGTAATCCCTGTTAGTTGCGCGCCAGCTCGCCTGCACAAAGCACATGCCTAGGATCTACAACATGGCACCTAGCACCAGCTTGGCAGCACTAGACATGGCAGACACGCAGATGTAGCATTACCTGTAGTGCCATGTCAGCGAGCTCTCCTTGTTCTCGATGTAGGTGCCTGGTGTCCGTTCCGTGAAGTACTGCAATCCAACAAAACAAAACCGTCGAGGATCATCGCGTTGTGGGGTCAGCACTGCAGCACACGAGACCATGCCAGCACTGCACACAGGGTGCAAACATGGAGCATGACTGTGCGTGCACGTGTACTGTAGTACATGATATGTGTTTGCTGTCGAGCGCAAGTGCCATATGCTGTTGCTGCTGCACCAGCTTGTGCAGCTAAAGACTCGGTTCATGTGCGCACTTGCAAGCACGCTGTGCCAATTGTGTGGGCTGTAGACGCACCTGCATGATCGGATGAACCACGCTTTTCCACGAAAGGTCCAGGCCCTGCCCTGCGCACTGCCAGTGCTCCTGGTTGGGCAGACGGTAGTAGAACCCATACTCCGCCGCCAGCCCCACGCGCAGGTGCCCAAACCACGTGTCCATGAACCGCCGCTCTCTGGAAATTGGTTGCACCAGCAATGAAGCAGCCAGGCAACGCAAATGAGTCACTTGACCTCAGGCAATGCTAATAAGTCACTATGCCGTGCTTGCGGCACTTGAGCCAACAGCACAAAGTCTGCAGTGCAAGCAGCTGCGCCAATGCAGGCAATCTCCCGAATTGACGCACATGCTGTGCAACAACGGCGGGCACACATCCTAGCAGTTAAGCAGCCAAATGCCAGAGCTGACTCAGGCCCCAAGCATTACCTGCCGCTGATGATGAAGAGCGTATTCTTGGGGTCATGGCAGAGTGACAGCAGCAGGCTTGTCACAAATGGTGGAGGACCCGCAAGTTGCGGTAAGCTCTGCAAGGTGTGGCACAAAACACAGTGAAGGAGGACGATGAATTATTGAGGTGTGATGCATGCAGTGCCAGGGGAAACACACACTCATTTACTTCAAGTGCATGTAGTGTGAGGCATGGGCCATAAAGCATGGAAGGCAGGCAACGCATTGCACTGCCGAGGTAGCTTGCCTGCAGCTGCGTGAGTGTGCCATCGTAGTCGCTGATGATGAGCCTGTTCTTGGACTCAGCGTACTTGAGGCGCACCTCCTGCAAGTGGAGCAGAACCCGCATTTTGTCACATACCCAAACACGATCAATAACATTGTCGCAGCAAAGCGGCGAAGGATTGCACTGCGTCATCGCCACCAAAACACCAAAACAGGTGGGTGGGAAACAACACGTCAAGGTGGAGCACTTCCAGGTGAGAAAAAACACGTCAAGGTGCATCACTTCCAGGGTGCAGCCGTAGCGCGACGGTCATATTTGCACGCAGGAACCGAACAGTGTTGCCATGCACAAGGAGTGTGCACACCTTGATGGGCAAGTTGGGCAGCTTGTTAACACCCTCCTTGCGGTCATTGCACACGTGTCGGAACTCCTGCATTGCATGCCCACAGACAAGAGCAAGCAGCACTGATGAACACACTTGACACAGCAACAAGAGTGCACGCCATGAAGGGAAGTTCCAATCTGCATGCGTGCCACCGAAACTAGCATGTGCACACCAACCACTGTCAGCACAGCTGGGCTGCCTGTGGTGGGTACTGTACCTGCATGAATTGTTGCGCCCAAAACGTGGCCGTGTGTGTGTGGACGTATCTGTACAGCTTGTGTTGCCGCAGCTCTCGCTCCACGCGACTCAGAGTAAGCGCCTGTAACACAGAGGCGTATGAACGAACATGGGCAAACATTTTAGTCGCCTTCCAAGGCTGCCATCTGCAACAGCTGACATTCCCGCTGCTACGTGCAAATCATTGCATTTGACCGTGTCATCGTGTCCCCCACGAGCACCAGGAGGATGTGCTGCGTTGTGCAATGCGGCCCCATGCAAACACGACTGCACACGCCAGCAGCCCAAAGCGCACCTGTTTGATCGCTCCTGCAAGCTGGTCAGTGTTCCATGGGTTGACGCGGATGGCACCACTGAGTGACTGCGCGCTGCCTGCAAACTCACTCAGAATGAGAACCCCAGGGCCGTCCTTGGGCTGCACCAGTGTACATGCACGCACGGTAAAGTACCAGCACCAACCAAGGCACAGACAAAGCATGTGTGGTGCAGCAGGTCACGTGGTGCAAGTGTAGCAAAATGACCGGCCATTTCAAGTTTGTGTTCGCACTTAGGCATATGCATGCATAGTGGAAGCATGTGCAGAGGCATGGCAGGGACACCAGGGACATAAAAAATGAGACAACAGGCCCTGCGTTAAGCACCTCTTCAACGCGCCATGCACAACCAACAAAACGGTGCTGCAGAGCATGTTAGCGCAACAAGATGTTGGTGGCATAGCCACACACACACACACGCACCCACACACACAAACTTACCGGCAGATTGTAGGCATCCCCCAGCACTGTTTCCTGCAGACTCTCCTGCTGTGCAGCCACGTACTCGTGGCTCACGAGGTTCATGCCGTCTCTCACGCTTGTCACCATGCACACATCAGCGACGTTGTATATGGCAAACAGCTCCTCCTGGCTGACAGTCTGACGTGCAGTGGAGGAGACCAGGGGGCAACCGCAAATTGAAACAGTGTGACAGAAGTGGTGCGCCTAGGTTAGGCAGCAGCAGCTACTATGTCACACCACAGCGCACACTCTCTTTACGCCAGCTGTCCCATGTGCGGCAGCAGACAAGCTGGTAACATACTTATTTGGTTGCCCTGCGAACCAAAGCATCAGAAGGTTGATATGGTACCACGGTCACATGATGGAAGGGTGTCAAATCTGCCGCTTTTTAGGAGCTTGTGCGCACATGCAGCTCACTGACCTGGTTGATGTAGTGCACCGGGGAGTACTCCAGTGTGCCGTAGGTGCCGTTGATGCGCCCCACCAGCTCATTCACCTGGTTGGCCAAGGCTTTGTACTCAGGCACCTCCGTCCGGCTTGGCACGCCGACCTGGATGAGTGTCACCTGAAGGGCACACATGCACGCCAACAAGTCAACAGCGACACCCAAACTTGCTCGTGAATGCAACAACACTTTCGAGTGCTGGTGCCAGTCACTGGGTGAAGGAAAGGCTGGACTGGACCACCAAAGCACGCTGTGAGTAATGGTGCCACTTCTGCTCCTGCCGATGTGGCTGGAGATTGGCCATGCTGCAGTTGCGCATGCGATCATAGGCGGGCAGAGGTGTTTGGTCAGACATGCCAAGTCGGTCTGCAGCCGTGTTACAGGACAGGCTGCAGCAGGTGCACCAAGCTCACCTTGCCGTGCCACTCAGGGTAGCGCGTGAAGAACAGCTCGAGGCCCAGCAGCTTGTGAGGCATCCCCTTGATGTAATCCAGGCGGTCAACTCCCAGCAAGATCTTGCGGCCAGCAAAGGTTTCCCGCAGCTCCCGTATTCGATGCTGCATCAGTAATCAAATTCAGCACGCAGTGTGGTTAGTACACACACACAAGTGCCAACCATACCAGCCACCTTGGTCTTGCTCTGTTTTTTAAGGGGTTGCAGCACCTGGCATGACGCCAGGCAGTCACCAACCACGTGCACAGCATACATGCGCCTGACTTGTCAAATTGGCAACACAGGCTGTACACCACTTGGCAAGCACCTTAACAATATCGTCACTGCACAGTCGACTGCAGTGACTGCGTACGACTTGGCACACACACACATGTGTGTGCGGGTGCATCCAGTCCGCATACACGGCAGAACAGACTTGCCTGCACCCATGGCTTCTTGAGCGTGTCACTGACATGGTCTGGGTCAATGCCAATGGGGAACACGCCTAGGCGCATGTAGTGGTTGTTGTAGTCCACGCCGCGTGGGGAGCACTCCACCTGCAAGGTGCCACAACAACGTGTGTGAGGCGCAGCACTTGCAGTATGATTGATGGCAGTGTGACTGAGCGAGCTGGCACACATGCAGTTGCTCAGCGAGCCACCCACTCAACAGGTGCACCAGAGTGGTGGCTCTTGCTTGCGCTCAGAAAGTGCACACCACTGAGTGATACGGTGAAGTGTAGGCAGTGCCAGCTGGGTGTACGTGTTGGACAGGACAATGGGAAAGCCACCAAACCCACCTCAAGCACCCTGCTGCATGCACTGAGGAAGTGCCGCGCGTAGTCGTATGTGTGGAAGCCGACCAGGTCAGCACTCAGCATGCCCTCCAGCAGGGGTTTGCGAACGGGAAGGATGCGGTAGATCTGCAAGAACACAGCACATGCACACACACATAACACCCGGTCAGCGTGCAAACGTAATCATTTTTGGCAGTCAACTTGTGCGCCGCCTGCATGCAGCACCTGTGCAACTGCAACCTGGAGTGGAAGGTGGTGCACCATGCCTGCCGACACAGTAACAAAATCGGACAATCACAATTCATCGCTGGCAGTGCTTTCACCTCACTGGACGGGAATGGCGTGTGCAGGAACCATCCAATGCGGCACGAGGGGTGGCGCTGCCGCAGCTCGTATGGCAGGCGCATCAGGTGGTAGTCATGCACCCACACGTAGTCGCCATCCTGGATGGGCAGGCGTCAGCGAGACAAGTTGACACCAGGGTTGACATGGCGCAAGGGTGAATAAAGTGGGAGCACCACAGTGAAACATCCAAGAATTGTTGTGACTGTCACAAGACCACGGATGAGAGTGACCTATTTACAAGCGATGGTGCTTGGCACCAACTTTGCTGAGCAGCAGCTCTAATCCCCCCCCCGCGTTTGCTTACTGTAGGCCCGCAACCCCTGCTGACCACCTGCCAGTACCCCTGCAACCTACTACGTAGTACTTCCAAGTATGCACTGCCTCTTTTTGCCACAGCCTCAGGCGGGGGTGGTACTAGTAGTACTAGGTGGTGGACTTCTGGGATAGCATTGCCGCTGCCTGGGAGTGCTGACAAATTATTGCTGAGCACCAACGTGTGTATGGCAGCCGCACCAGCTAAAAAAGCTGGGTGCTGCGGCAAGCCCCCCCCGCAGGCTGTCAGCCGCGAATATGCGTACGCTTGCAGCACTGGTGTCATAACGTGTGCGCACACAAATAGCACGCAACATCCATACAAGGTTGCCAGACAAACCCCACCCACAACCCGTGCGGCAGTGCCCCAATACATGTCTGGTGATATGTGTGCCCAGTACATTAACAAAGGGCGGTACAACAGCACGGCAGTTTTGCTACAATACTAATTCTGCGCTGAGTCAATTTGTGAGTAAGTGTCACCTGGTAGATGGACGTGACAACATCCGCAAACTTGATGTTGGCCAGCTTGTATGCCTCCCACAGGTTGTTGTCGAATTTTTTTTCGCCGCCGGCTTTGTACATTGGCAGGGGCACGTAGTGGAACAGGGGCCACAGCACATCATTGCTGCAGCACCAGCAACAAGTAAATACAAGCAGTGCAGGCATTGTAACGGATTACGTGTTGTGGACCAGGAAGCATTGCACTTTATGCACGCCTCACTGAAACTGACAGTGTGTGCACCCATGCCAGCCCATGAACCAGAGCGCAAACAGACGCCTGCGCAGTCCACGGCACACTTGCTGAAACACACAGTGTGCGACCAGGCATCGATTTACAGCACAGCAATTATGTTAGTTACTCAGCTACCAGGCTAGCCAGCCAGCTACGCGTCGCAGCAGGACATTTGGGGACCTGCCTGAAGCCGTTGTAGTACTTGTCCACCAGGTCATCGTCCAGGAAGACTGGCACGCACGAGTACTCCTTGTGCAGGCGCCGCCGCACCAGCTCCTGCTCGCTCTCAGGCACACCCACACCACCCATCCACCCTATCCACACAAACTCCATCTCCTCACGCGCACCCTACAATCACACTCACAGTCACAGTCACAGGCATAAGACATGCAGACCCAACAAGCAGTGTGCCACCATCACAGGCAGCATTGGGGCGTGAGCGGACCCAAAACGCAACTGCCACAGCAGTCAAACCAAGTCACTGCCCAACTGCACTCACTGTACAGCAGGGCACGTGGCCTTCACAAGCTCACACGGTCCAGATCTTCAACCGCACACAAGTAAGTAATGGACAACTTCCGGAGCTCCACAGCATGCGTGCATGGCTCTTGTGGCAAGCACAAGAACAACAAAACAAGGCGCACGCTCCCGAGCTCCCGAGCGACCACCAAGATGAAGGCTTATGGAATGTGCACCATCACACGTACTAGGAAGTGGAAGCAAGATGTCACTTGTCACCTGTAGTGCGGTGACCAAGCCGCCGCTGCTCATCTCAAAGGTCCACTCCCCTGACTCATCCCGCCGCGCCTTGATAGGGAGCCGGTTCGCTACCACAATCACCTGTGCAATGGAGCGCATGCGTTGCAACACCAAGTGCATTGTCCCACGCATCAGCAGTGCACCGCACGCGTGGGTGCCAACAGACGACAGGAAGGGTATTAACAAGCTGACATCAAAAGACAGGTGCGCATGCCTCCAAAGGTGCCATACGTGTCAACAGTCATTGCATGTCAACATGGCTTGTCATGTTGAGCCGTGCATGTCTGCAGCACAGAAGCAGTGCTGCAGTAGCCAGCACATGGCAGGCAGTGCATTGCTTCAAACAGAGGTGTGAACCAAGCGCATCCCACCAGCTTGAGACATGAGTTTTGCTTCCAGTGCCCCTCACCCTCGTGTCAGAGCCTACTGTTGAGCCACCTCCTGTGAGGATCTCCTGTTCCTCCAGGGCCTCCTGCTCCTCTCGCATGCGCCGCAGCTGCCCCTGCAGTTCCTGGATGTTTGCCAATATCTCCTGCTCCGCCACGCTCAGCACATCCTGGGTCTGTGAATGACGTAGAAAAGGCACAGGACACTACACATAGGGTTACCAGTCATATGCCAGGGCGCCTACTGGCAAAACTGTGCACGAAGTCGAAGCACCCAGCTGCCCACATGTGGTAGCAAATTATGGTGCAGCATGCAGCCACCAGCATGCAGCGCGTGCAAGTGATACCAAGCCTGTGAGTGCATGAGGGCTGCGCCAAAATCTGTTTGCACCAACAGTGCACCAGTCACTAGTTGGCATGCATCAGTATTGTGTGCTTGCCTGAACGAGCTTCTGTGTTGAGTCGATGAGGGTGCCTGGGCGACCATCCAGGTCCATACCCGGCAGCAGAACACCAGCGCTGATGCCTTCGCCCTGATGAGTAAGTGTGAATCCAGCACACCACAGAGGAACAAACTCATGTGTGTGAACAAGAATAGGTAAGAGCAGTGCTGCAGCAGTCACGCAAACTGTGCAAAAACACATTGCCAAACATGGCTGGCCTTGCCGCCGCACTACAGCGGTCATTGCACAAAAGGCACAATCATGTATGCATAGCCAGCTGCTGCACCGCACCTGGTGCTGCTGCTGTTGCTGACTGTCAATGTCGGCCGATATGGAGTGCGATGATCCCCCCCGAGACAACCCAGGCCGGTACGCACTCGTGCCAGTGCCTGCCAGAGGTTGGAAAACCTAAACAGCAGTGGCCACAACAGCGTTGTCCATAAGAGTCAAGTGGCGACAGGCACTTAGGCACTCCAGCACTGTCACGCCAACACAGGACCAGTGACAGAGGCGCACTGCAAATACAAATTGGTCAGGCTCAGTGTACGCAAACATATGTATAACCGTATCGCCCACGCTTCTTCTTCTGCCGTACTGGCTGGCACTGTGGCCACCGGCAGAGGTATGCCGGCATTTGCTGCCTGCTGCAACAAGGTAAAACATGCTGGTGCTCGGCGACGTCACTGCTGCAATTGGCCGGGACGACGACATTCTTTCAAATGTGAGCAAACCGGCTTGTTTCGCTCCTACAGTAGAGCATTCACAGCACAGTCTACCAGAGGGAGCTCGGTGGCATGGCGTTCTTTATCTGCCCGCTCCAGTCCTTGACAGCTGTCAACAAAAATGCCCGTGCCTGAACTCGGTAACGTCTTCTGTGCCCGCCGGCCGCCGCAGGGCAGGCCTCTGATGCCGACCCTTCAGCATAGAGTCCGTAATATGGCTGCTGCGCACATGCCCTCATGTCTCTATGATTGACATAACAGCCTCAAGTTTTAAGACTTCCCCTTCTGGTTACAACTGCCGCAGGCGCACCTGAGGGAGCGCAAAATGTCTGCAGCACTGTCTGATAATCTATTTCTACCATGTCACTCCTCACATTCCGGAGGGCCACATGCAAAGTGGACTCCAATTGTGCTGCACCGGGCGCCGATATGCGCCTGTAAAGTATTTTCACTGATGCTGGCCCACATCACTTTCTTTGCTGTTCTGCATGACCTCAATTGTTTTCTGGTACAAATTGCGATTTCAGGGGTTGTGCTATTGCTGCCACATTTTTCCTTGAAATCACCTTGGCCAATCAAACAAGGTGTGTTCAAGGCGCATATTGTGCAGGTGAATTGGCGTTCACTGCTTGCACTCAGAAGCTTTGCAGCAGCCCTTGATACACACAAAACTTGCGAATCAATCTATTGCATGCTCATCACGGCACAGGGTTGCCAGGCAGCACTGCTGCCACCGACAGGCTGCCAGACTACTGATAGCAGCTGTTTCGACGCAACAACGAGGTGATGCGTGACTGTGTTCTTTGACTGCAACACTGCATTGGGCACAAAGTAGTTGCCACAGTAGAGTACCCAAAGTACAGCAGCACAAACTGAAATCTTTTCACGGACCGTGTGCAAGTGCTGCAGTGGCTGCCTGCACCCCCGCCCCCCCCGACCAACCTTAAACACCGATGAACATGTATATGTATATATATGTGGACACCTGTGTGCAATAATCCATGTACACACAGTGTCACACACACACACATACATTCATATCTGTGGACGTAATACTGACCCAGGCGTCGCTTTTGGTGAGCGTCGAAGCGCATCCTGTTTTTAGTACAGGCGTGCTGAACAGGTATGCATGTGCACTTCCTACTTCAATGTGACCACAGATCACTCGCTGTGCACGCAGCGTTATGCTCAGCATATCTTTTATGAGCTGTCCCATCGCTGGCACACCCACCTCAACCATCGCCGGAGCATCTCCCTCGCTGGAGTCCTGCTGCAGCACCTGCTGCTGCTGCTGCTGCCGGCTTGTCTGCAGTTGCACACCTAGCCGCTCCTGCTGCTGCGGTGCAGGCGCCTGCTCCAAGGGCGGTGTCGTGCTTATGTTGGACGGAGCTGCCGATGACCTGCAGCAGCACAACGCAGCAAGGAAGCATGGCAGTCGTCGTCGGCGCGGCGGCGCGACGAGGACGGAGGACGGTTTGTAACAGCAGGAACAGCAACGCAGACGCATCATCATCATCAGTAGGCATCAGCAGCAGCAGCAACAGCATCAGCATACCCATCAGCAGCACCAGCAACAGCAGGCAAGGCCAGCCTCAGCAGCAGCAGCAGCAGCAGCAGCAGCAGCAGCAGCAGCATCATCAGATCAGCAGCGACAGCAGCAACATACGAAGTGACATTAGACTCGCTTCGCTCTCTGTCTCTGTTAAGCACCTACCCAGGTGGCAACGTGGTCGGCGCCAATGAAGACGAGGCGCCCGCCTCAGATGAGTGCATGGTTGCTGTAGCAGCATGCCTTGACAGCCTTGGTGGTGGGGGCATGATCACTGCCATGGTTGACGTTCAACACTGCTCAGCAGCCACTTTCCCCGGGGTCCCGGGCCTGCCTGGTCATTGATCAAAGCTCCTTCAGGTCACTGCGGCCGATTATGGTCGTCGTGGTGCCCGCCAGCTGGGCGGAGGTGGCCCCGCACCACTGGGGCATGCTGGCTGGCTTTTTGGTGTTCTGCACAACCGTGGCTGTGGTGATGGTGCTTTTGGTGAAAGGGGGGTCGATGCACAGGATGCAAGAACAGGTGTGCGAAAATTGTGACTTGGTCGAGTCCGGAGCGCTGCCTGTTTGGCTCCCCTGCGCCAATGAATGTTTTGCTGGCGGATGCTGGTGCTGCTCGCTGCTGCTGCTTGGCATGCGTTCACCTATAGCCCTTGCTGCTGTTGCTAAGGTGCTGCTGCGTTGAACTGTTGTGCAACCTGACACGCAGATGCGGACATACCAACTGCAAGGTCCAGAAACGCTGCACCAGCAAGTACAACCACGACCCATGCTATATGACGAGCTGCTCGAGGTAACCAGAATGATGTCATGCATATTGCAGCATAGAAGCTGCTGCTTGGCATTTTTTATTTAAACTGCGGGATACTCGGAACATGTGCGTATGCAGTTAATGTTGTGCATGCAGACACTGTCCCCTGGTACGTGCACAGCGCAGCACACACCTTGCATGCTAGCAGTGTTGACTGTGCTGGCTTCCCCAACATACACTCAGCGTGCAATGGTGCTGCTGCTTGGATGCATTGCAGGCAGCTCAAACGTTGCCGTTGCAACCAGTGGTGCCAGACAGCAACTGTTTGAAAGGCAGTCAAGTGGAGCTGCGCCCATTAGACCTGTCAAGGTGAGGTGCACTTTACTGTGGTGCGTGCGGAGCAAGTGCGCGGACATCATGGCCCTGTGGTGCTGACTTGTCAGCTGGTGCCCCTGTTGCCTAGTTCGTGGCTGCCAAGAAGCGCACATGTTGCATGTGATGCTTTGACACTCTGCAGTGGGTGAGTGAGCCTGCACAACCTTTTACCAGTGACATCACAGGGAGGTACATGTATGTGTACATGTAAATGTGTACACACATGCGGCAGTAACATCGAATTATTGCTAGTTTGACAACGGTGGTATTACTGGTTTACCGTGTTGAAGAGGTGACATGTTGCTGCTATTGCTTACCACAACCAGGTACATGTGGCGCGGTGAGTGCTGCATACTGTGCTCGCCCACGGTGCAGTCGTTGGCAACACGTAGCATTTATCAACTGCTGGCGCGTTGTGGCACCTTTGAGCTGCAATCTTGAGCCCACCATAGCGAAAGTATGCCATGTGCCGGGTAACCCATGCGCTGGCGTGCATGGTGCTCTATGCCCTTGCTGCTGTGCTGTGTCAGGGATGCCAAGTACCTTCATGAGGCCAGCAATGGCACACCCACACTGGGCCTGGCCTTTGACCCGAAGCCCCTGTGGCAGTTGCTAGGTGAGGCCTTCTCCTACACCATGCTTGTCACTAATGCAGTATGTCATGGCATCGAACTGTGTTGCTGGCACCTAACACCACCTGCCAATCCGGTCACATTATATGTTTGCAGGAGAAGGCCCGTATGCGGATCAGCAAGCATTCATGGATGCTGCAATACTTCAAGATCCTGTGAATGGGAGACGCTTTACTGTGGTGGGTGACTGGGTCCATGCTATGCCCACATTCTTGGTAATGCGAGACCAGCAACAAATCGTGTGGCATCACACACGTTGCATGATTGTTGCAGGTGCTGTACCGTTGTGTTACCCGGGTTACTTATATTTTTTGGACGCCAACAACACGGGGGCGGGCAGGGGGAGAAACGAACCCACTCAAAAGTTACAAAGGAGTTTGACCTAGCATTTACTGTAGCTGACACCACAAACACTGTTGGGGTGCAAATTGGTTCTGGAGCCACCAAAACAATTGACACGGGTGACTCCTTAGAGACAATACAGTGGCACATACCTGTAGGACTTCCTAGCTTGTGTCTGCAAGTGCCAGTTGAAGTGCTGCAGCGGAAAGAGGGGTGTTCGCTCGCATGACCAGATCAACTGCTTTGTGCTGTGGCAGGTGGACAAGGAGCTGGGGAAGCCTATTGGCATGGTGGCCGTGCTGGACAACGTGCCTGGCTGCCTGCGCGCCAGGGTAGGGGACATGTGGATTGCACCAAATTACAGCACCCAGCCAGGTAATGCCCTTGATGTTGCTGTCGGCTGCTGCACATCACCTTTGCTGTGGTGTCCAGGTTGAGACCTCACAGCTGTTCTGATACTCTGGTGCGTGCATCGTACCTTGGATCACATGCCACAGAACGGCAACGGCGTGCACTGCAGGAAGCAGTATACCTGCTTATCCGGCATCTGTTTGGACTGCAATATCGGCGTGTGGAGTGGCAGATGGAGCCTGGTGACCCAAGCAGGCCGGTGGCTGAAACCCTAGGGTTTGCGTAAGTGCATGCATCGTGTGACAGTGTTTTCTTTTGCACGCATGCACTGTGCTATATCCATGCTATACACACACACCTGCCAGTAGCATTGCACCAGTCAAGCGGTGGGACTTACCTGCTGCGGAATGGCGCCTGTTTGCCACCAACCCAGCTCGTTTGTTGTGTGGCAGGACCTCGCCAGCTCAGCAGCAGCAGTATCAACATCACTCGTTGGTCTGTGTCCATGCCGAGAACAAAATGAAAAAAGTAGCAGAGGCGGGTGCAGTATGAGTGTTGCTGGTGCATGTGATGCCCAATCATGGCAGCTCATGTGGGCACATGGTGACCCAGATTGAGATGCTGCATGCGCGTTGCATGCCCTGCCATCTCAGCTTCTAAACATGGCCGGTCTGTCCTTGGTGCAACTTGTGATGTCAGGCTGGAGGGCCTTCTTCGCAAGCACCAAATTGTGCAATTTCGAAGCAGAGACACTGCCGTATTGAGCGTCATAAACTCGGACTGGCGCGACACTGCCAAAGACATGGCTGAGACAGCTTTATATGGGGCGCCACTGGCGCAGCCTGGCACAGCTGGTCATGACGCCCAGGCTACACAAAGTGCACACGCCGCACCCTTGCAGAAGCTCAAGAAAACGCAATGAAAACAACGAGTGTACACCTTCCGTGCTTATAAAGACTTCAACCATTTCCCGCGCTTATTGCAGCTACTGTATCCCCAACGCTTGTCGCCCCTGACACGGGCAGTGGAACGTCACGAGAAACATGAACACGTACCTCCGTATCTGCGCCGCATGTGTAGTTTACTTACAAGTTAAGTCACTGAAGTACCTATGGGTTCGCGTCGAGCAATAGCACGCGTGTTTGTGTGTGTGTGTGGAGTAAGCGAGCTGGGACCACAATGCACGTGCACGTGATGCCACCGGACCGCGTGTTGGCAAAGTGCCTACGCATGGACCCAGTGCAACCAGGATGTAAGTTGGCCGACTTGGGTGGCCTAACTACATGCTCGCTGTGGGAGAGTCACACAGCAGCTACCGCTTGGGTTACAGGCGCCCTGCCGGTGGCGTAGCGTCACTGCAACGCACCCTATAGCTGCTTTCTTGCTCGAGGGGACCATGGTTAGGCATTTGTGAACGGGTTGCGGCGCCGCTGATACCGAGCGGCGGGGATGTGACGTCTGACCACCACCCACCTGCAGATAACCAGTGCGACGGAACACATGAATATGCAGCGCTGCGCTCCCTGAGCGTGTGGCGTAGCAGGGCGCATGCCAGTGACCGCGCATACTGCGGGCACAGCTCGTATGGTTGGGCTAAGCGCATGGATGCGCGAGGGATGCGAGCACCGCGCATGTGGCTCAGTGCTGCTCAGAGGGCGTGAACGCGTGAGAGCCGCACAGCGCATGTGTCTCCACGCCGCCAGGGCGCATGAACGCGGGAGAGCCGTAGGCACTGCACTGTGGGCTGACGAGCGTGGCGCCGCATGGCAGGCATACTAGGGCGTGATCCAGGCGCGCATACGCTGCATGAGACGAATGTCCCCCTTTGTGCATGTACGGTCGAGAAGCGGCGTCGCCGCGCGCCGCCATGACCAGCCCATGGCGTTGCACCGTGGCAAGAGCATTTGAGCAAATGTTAGCAGCGAGGCTTACCACCGGCGCCAAACGGCCATTGGTAAGAAGAAAAGCCGTGAGCTGCTCTACGTGTCTGTGGGGGACTGTGTGCTGGTGCGCTATAATGTGCTGAAAGCACGAACGCTGGCATCAAGCTGCGGTAGCGGTACGCAGGACCATGGCGGGTCGCGGAGCAGGCAGGCGAGCCGGCACGGCATCCCTTTGCCACATGCTCGGCTGCCATGTCAAGTCCAGCCTTTGCATCATGATGTCATGAGCAGAAACTTGTTCCGCATGCAGCCTTTTACATGAAATTGACGGTGCCAGTGCAGCAAGCCAGAAAGCGCACGTGCGTCTGACATGTTGTTGTGGTACTGACGCCGCTGAGTCAGTGCGACCGGGGCTTGCTAGAGCTACAATTTTGCACGTGCACTTTGTGATGCCACGTGACCTGGTGGCACAGTACACCGGTGTTTCTGCCTTGTTTTGGCGGCAGGCACCTGCATTTGACTGCTCAAAGCCCTTGAAGCTTGCGTATCATTCCAGAGACACGAGACACGTCATGTGCGCACCACTACAAACAATGAGGAGCCTAAGTGTTACAGCCAAGCCTTTGAAGTTGCCAACTTCAAGTTGCCTCTTCAAGTGCTGAGCTGCTTAAGCACCAAGGGT
>JAULBY010016057.1:0-20959 GCA_032358315.1 Ophiocytium majus
GCTTTCGCCAGGGAGCGCCGCTGCGCTGCTGCTGCCTAGGAGCCCTCTGTCTGGTGCTGTGCTGCCGGTGACTCCTGTGACAGAGAGGTCGGGCGGAGTTGCGTTCGGGCGGGGGGTGTCGGGTGGAGAGGGGTCTGGCGTGTACGCCCCAACCGACTACACTGACGGTGAGTGGTGGGTGGCAGCGCGTAGTACTTCTGAAGTGTCCCATCATAAGTGATGAGTCACAGCGTATAATTTTCGCCTCATACGCCGTATAACGTATGTAAATTTGCCGTATAACGTATATCGATGAACGTATTTGTACGGCAAAGAAGCTGTATACCGCGTTTTTGGGCGTAGAAATACGCCGTATTTTTTATAACGTACCAGTACTAGAAGTATAAAATACGCTATACGCCTTGACTGACGGTGCGTGGTGGGAAAATGTACTTCTGAAGCATATATATACCTCCTGGCGCCATCGACAAGTAAGCCTTTGCTGTTGTACTACTCGGAAACATCCCTAGCCCTTAAGGGTACTCGCGGCGCGTGTAGGGTGTGGGCCACCGGTTCTGACCAAGTGGATAGATCACCACACAGGCTTCGGCCTGGCATTTTGCCCCAGCCACAGGGCTCAGTCACCTTTTTGGTTTCTTTCATACTACTAGTAGTATATATAGAGGGCGTTGAACATGTATTCATGTGGACAAACTTGTACGGCATCTATGCTGTGTTTCGCGTTTTGGGGCGTAGAGATGCTACGTATACGTTGTACGCGATATTTTGCGCACGCCGACCGAGTATACACTGATGGTGAGTGGTGGGTGACCGCGAGTAGACATTTTACTTCAACTACTTGAGTATTATGTGCCGTGCAACAAAGTGCGGTAAGGTACGTACGGCGTATAATGTTATCATGCAGTTAATGGTATGGCCTTATATCTATCGCGCGTTCTTGGGCGTTGAAGTTTGCTGTGATTTGCAGAAGTTTGCTGTGATTCACATACTGTAGCTTTAAAAAAAAAACGCCTCTGCCACCGCTGCTTGTGCTGCTGCTGCTGCCGCCCCTGCTGCTGCTGCCGCTGCTGCTTGCTGCTGCTGCCACTGCTGCTTACTGCTGCTGCCACTGCTGCTGCCGCCGCTTCCGCTTCCGCTGCCGCCTCTGCCACCGCCGTCTTGGTTGCTGCTGCTGCCGCCGCCGCCGATTCTGCTGCTGCTGCTACATCATCTTCAACTTCAACTTCAACTGGTGGCCACTTCTGCTGAGCACAGATGACGGCGGCGACGCAGATGACCCTGCTGCGTGGTGGCGCGGCTTTCTGCCGGTGCCGCTTCTGTACTGCCTCCTGTCCTACTTTGTCAACAAGCTGGTCACGGAGGCTGTCGTAAGTTCCGCGCCGCTTGTCACGGAGCACAACTTCAACTGGGAGGTGGACGAGGCAAGTTCAACTCCTACTAGTTGCACACAAGTCAGCAGTTTTTTTTTTGAGCTCTGCACCACTTGTCACGGAGCACCACTTCAACTGGGAGGTGGACGAGGCAACTGCGACTACTTGAAGTGAAACTTCAACTAGGACTTGAAGTTGTACACAGCTCAGTGTTTTTTGTTGTTGTTTGCTCTGCGCCACTTGTAACGGGGCACCACTTCAGCTGGGAGGTGGACGAGGCAACTTCAACTACTTCTGCGCCACTTGTAGCGGGGCACCACTTCAGCTGGGAGGTGGACGAGGCAACTTCACAACTACTTGAAGTGCAATTTCGAATAATACTTGCAGTTTTGCACACACGTGAGTTGACGTTTCTGCTGAGCTCTGTGCCACTTGCGCTGCTGTTCCATCTGTAGCTGCTGCTGAGCGTTGCTGGTGGCGCGGCAACTGCTGCTGAGCACTGCTGACAGCTGCACATTCCGCTGAGCACTGATGAATAGTGATGGGTCACGGCGTATAACCTATTATGCACGTTATACATAATACGGCGTATTTCTACCTCAAAGGAGCGATATACGGCGTATTTGCCGTACAGATATCTGCATACGTTTATACCGCGTATTTACATACGTTATACGGTGTATAATGCAAAAGTTATACGCTCTGACCCATCACTAGCCACAACACATGCTGAGCGCTGCTGCTGGCGCTGCAATATGCGCATGCTGCTGCTGAGCACTGCTGCTAGCTGCACACTGCGCTACTGATGGAGGTGCGGCAACCGTTGCTGCGCTGCTGCCGGTGCCACGAACAGATGCTGAGTGCTGCTGCGGAGCACTGCAACGTGCGCATGCTGCTGCTGAGCACTGCAACATGTGCATGCTGCTGCTGAGCACTGCAATATGCGCATGCTGCTGCTGAGCACTGCTGCAAGTGGGCATGCTGATGGCCATCATGGGGCTGGTGACGCTCCCGTCATCGCGTTTTGGGCGTGGAAATACGCCATACTTTGTATAACTTTGTATAACGTATTTAAAATTTTGTTGTTCGCCGTGACCCATCGCCGTGACCCATCTAGTGAAAGAAACCTAAGAGGCTGCTGAGCCCAGATACTGCCGTGGCTGGGGCAAAATGCCAGGCCGAAGCCTGTGGGGTGATTTGTCCACCTGGTGAAAAGCACCAGACAGCCCCCTTATGTGTCGCGCCTCGTTTGTGGCGCGGTTTTGGGTGTGTTTCCTTTGTGTTTTTGTCCCCTCTCGCCGCAGGTTCTGCGGCCGCGCCGGCCGCGGCCGGCGCCGCAGCGGATGACTCTTCCGTGGACGACGGCCAGGGGAGGTGAGTGCGACACTGCTTCCTGAAACTGTGAAGTTCGTCTTCTTGCCAAAGAAATCCCGGCAAAATTCAATACTGCCATCTTCTTTGTCTAAGAAACTACAATATATATAATTTTGGACTTCGCTATCGCATTGCTGTAAGCCTATTTACCTCCTGCTGCATCCACCAACGCACCTAACTCGGTACTGCGTAGTGTTAATGATATGTGGTTGCGTACTCACTACTGATGTACGTGCAGGAGCCCAGGCCATGCATGCCCGCGCGGTAGGAGGGAGACCGCCGTCCCGTTGACAGACACACACACAAAGGCGTAGATGCACTGTAAAACAAAAAAATGTGGGAAGCAGGAGTAGCCGAGCGGCCGTCAGCTCGGCCGTCAGCTGTGTAGGACTATCACCTTGTGTACCAGATGTACCAGATAAGCAACTGCGACTGTAATGTGGTGTTATTGCAGATAGTGCTGATGTTAAAAGATTGTGGACAAGGTTGACTAAAAAAATGGTGCTTATAAAAAGGAAGATAAAATCATGTATAAATACATAATATATATGTATGTATAATCCTGTCACATAAACCCTGTCACGGCGGACTCTTCAGAAAAGCAAATTCCCTGCATCGAAGTATTTCAGATCCTGCTATTAATAGTTCAGTCATAACATTTTAAAAATAGTCCATTGGTTATGTTACACTTACTGCCGTGTGCCGCGCATTTGAATGCCATACAGCACAAAGGTATACGTATACTTACTCTTGCAATATACTTGTACTACTACTATGATTTACGTGTCTGGTGCATCATTGAAGGAGCTTTGAGTCCATCATGTGAAACAAGGTTGTACATCGCCCGTATCTGTTATCCCCCCCAATCATCGTTGTAGTAATGGTGCACACTGATTTGCACTGTCATACATGCTGGTGGGGTGGGGTCCACCTCTGACATGCCAGTGACAGCTCAACTTACATGACACACAATGCACTTGCACAAGGGCGTGTGGCCGTGAATGGGCCAGTGTACAGGTACTTACTTGGAGGTGTGTACACATCTTATTCGAATAGGTAGTCCTATGTGCACCTATGCACTATAGTATGTACTGTACATCAGACATAAGTCTTGCACACACGTGTATACCGGTAATGCACATACATGTGCAGTGTACACATGTGTCGAGTGCAATTTACACATGTACTTACATGTACGTACTGAAGTGTACCTGTGCCGGTATTGCAAGTATGTATACACAGTACACTGTACTGTCCTTTTGGAGTACACTGTACATGTACTGCACATAACCCAACCACATAATTGACGAATCAACATGTACTTCATAGTATTACTTGCATACATGTACTAGTACATGCACACTTCAATATACAGTACTGTGCTTGAAGTTTAAGTATTTCTCACACGTCAACCAACCGTGCGCTTGCTTCTCAGGTACATGCTGGTGGGCTTCACATACTTGCAGTATGAAAGTATACTTCGGAAGTGCTTCAGTAGTAATACGTGTGTACATGTTTTTCTGAAGTACATGTACATATACAGTACTGTCCTTGGAGTATACTACCATATACTTTGAAGCATGCATTTTCACACACCTCAACCACCCATGCTTGCGCTTGTCAGGTACACGCTGGTGGGCTTCATCTCGCACGTGGGCCGCTCCCTCAGCAGCGGCCACTACGTTTCGCACATCAAGCGCGATGGCCGCTGGGTCATCTACGACGATCTCAAGGTACAGTTGCACTTTACTGACGCAGTCAGGATTATCAGCCTTTCTTTTTTTTGTATTTTCGGCCGACCTTATGATACTAATTGCCTACAACAAAGGAAGTGTTTGAAATTAAAATGTTTTTTGGTGGAGTATACGCAAGATATCCTGCAAGTAGTTGCACTCAACCACACGCGTGTTTCAGCTCTGACTGCAGCTTGTGCTTGTACTGAAGGTATACAGTGGTTTCTTGGGAGTTGCGCTCGAACACACATGTGCGTCAGCACTTTTGTCTGTTCGGTTTTTGGTTTGTCGTCTGCAGCGACCTCAAGGTACTGTTGCGCTTCACTGACTGCGGCATATACTCCGAAGTATATGGCGTGCTGTCTAGCAGTGGTTCTACTCAAGTGCATGTGCATTTCCACGCTGTCTTGCAGAAGTATTTGTTCTGTTTTTGGTGGGTCGTCTATGACGATCTCAAGGTACTGTTGCGCTTCATTTACTGTAGCGTGTAGTATACCGTTTTTCTACCAGTAGCCCCACTTAGGCCACATGTGTACTTCAACACTTTTCTTTTTTGGTGGGTCATCTGTGACGACCCTCCACGTGGTGTTGCGCTTCAGTCATTGCAGCATGATTGCATGCCGTGTAGTCTACAGAGTAATTATACTTCTCGAGAGAGAGACGCGAGAGACACGCTGTGCTGTCTGCTGGCCGCTGCCTGGAGCTGCTGAGGCTCGAAGCACTTGCTGCAGCGTCGCTACCAAACGCAAGTGCGCTGCCGCCCCCACCAGCAGATACAACAGCGTTTTGTGCTCAGCATCATGCTGCTGCTCAGCAGAAAACGGGCAGAAATATCAAGTTGCGGCTGTGGGCATGCAGGAGCGCGTGCCACGCACGACAGCAGTGGCCGTGCGTGACCTCGTGTCCAGAGACTCACAGCTTTTGCACGCCCAGGAACATGGAAGTGCCCGGGTCAGCTACACCTCCACAGGCTTCTGTTTTGCTGAAAAAAGTGGCGCCCCCACACGTACATACTCAACCACGTTTGGCTCTTAACAGGTAGTGTTTGGCTCTTACCCCACCTAGTTGATCCGGGCAACTGCTTGTAGGCAGGACTGGTAGTTGCACCAATTGGAGCAACGGCCGGGCACTCCACAGTAATGATTGACTACGCAACACTTGTGCCTGCAGCATCTGCTGAGCAGCAGCATACTACTGTGCGGCATGCGGCAACCGCGGTGGTGCCGCGCACTATGGCAGCGACACTCTATATACTACTACTGTAGTACATACAAATACGAAGCGTGTATGGACCAATGTGGTACATTTTTTGCTGTTGGTGATGCCATGTGCGGCCCTGAAAGTGGTGACGGTGCCGCCCACAAAGATGAGCATGTGGGATTGTCCTGCACACGCAGCCGCCTCGCCGGTGCCGCGCAGAAGCCAGCTTCGCAGCCTGGGCTGTGTGACACAACCACATACCTCTTGGCGGCCCAGCCTATGTGCAGCCCATGTGCGCATGCAGCAGCAGCACTGTCGCCACAGAGGTGACGCTGCTGCTGCCTGCAAACTCGGTGGCCCCTGTGAAAAATGATCGGCGGACGCAGGATCGTCCCTTCTTGTGCCTCTCGTGCACCGTGCGCCACTGGTGTGCCTGGCACTGATACCACAAGCATGTAACATACTACCTACCGGTGGTAGTACTTAAAGTAACAATGCGTTTTTAACAGCACTGCTGCGGCTGCTGCTGCTGCTGCCGCCATTGCAAATGCGCCCACTGCTGCGCCCTTAGGTGGCCGCGAGCGAGGACCCCCCCTTGCGCCTGGGCTACCTGTACCTTTACCGCCGCGACGATGCGCCGTAGGCACGCAGCGCTGAGCATCAGTGCCTCAGCACAGGCCCCAAACAAAGCCCGGTTGTCGCAACTTGCAACCAAGGGTGGGGCTGTCACACACAGTTCCAAGAGCCACAGGAGCTGCTGGTGCTGGCGCAGCCACTTCAAGGATGACAAGTGCGCCGCCCACTGCTGAGCACTGCTGGCACGAGCAATTGCCAGCGCCAGCAGGGGTCATTGAGAAGCGTTCCAGCGGCGAACACACATGGGGGGAGGGGCGGGGCGGTGGGTGCAGCGACCGTGTGCGGTACACTAGCTGTGGTGCCACGAGCACCAACTGAGGGCCGAATATGCTCTCTAAACAAAACTTGCTGCATGCCGCAAACCTCCCTCTTAATGTGGGCAACTGCTGGCTGCCGCTGCTGCTACCACTGCCGCTTTGGCTTCATGGCGAGCATGTGTGCGCCACACCCCGCGTGACTTTGTACGCATGCCATGCAGTGCGAGATGCAGTGCGAGCACGACATGGCGCAGGCACCATTGAAGCTTGCGAAGCAGGTGCGTTGGAGCTCACGCGAATCGCAGTGTGCACTAGCAGCACAGCAGCAAAGCAGCATGCACATGGCGCCACACCATCGGCAGCATAAACGTGCTCCGATGATGCACGCCTGGACATCTTGTGCAATTGCGCTGCCACACACGGGCTGTCATCACTAGTACACGGGACATGGGACTGTAGCCTACCACTACTGGTGCAGCCGCGCGGCATGTAGGGCAAAACCTCAGTGTGCATCACAGAGTGCCGTGATCTTGCAACCGGCATGCCGGCACCACGAGTGGGCCGCTGAGATACGTCCTTGCTTTCTTTACAGCTGTGCACACTATGAGCACAGGGTGTTCCGCGCCTCAAGGGGAGTTCAACAGATAACGTGCCAAGCACTGGTTTTACAGGGGGCGCTGTGTGTGTGTACGCATGCGGTTCACGGGCTGCTGCAGTGCATTAGCCGCGAGTGCCATTGCAGTGGCGGGCAGCAGCGGTGGGTGATGACTACCTGAGCGGTGCATGTGTGCCGGCGCGCACGCGCATGGCCGCCACCCCATCCTCCCTCTCCCCATCGCAGTACAGAATGTCATATGCCACGACGGCGCTGCCGCCGCAGCGCGCACCACCGTCGCCACCACCACTACCCCCTGCCTCGTCACCGCCACCACCGCCACTGCGCCCAGCTCCACCACCACCGCCGCCGCAGCCGCCGCCAGCCACATTCCGGCCACTCACAAGCGGCGCCTTACCACTGCTGGCGCCGCCGCATTTGTTGAGCACGCAGCGCGCCACCCAGCCGTCGTACCGCGCATCGAACTGCACGGTTGCCTCCCACTGCTCAGTCGCGAAAAAAGCGTAGCCGACGCTCACGGCATCACCGGTCTTGAACGTGCCCTCCGGGCCTGCGGCCTGTGGCATGGTGGCTGCAATGTCGTCAGCCGGCGGCGGCGGCGCGTCGGCGTCGGTGCCTTGTGAGGTGCTGTTGGGCAGGGGCAGCGGCAGGGGCGGGGGGGGGCAGGGGCAGGGGCAGCGGCAGACGGGGGCAGCGGCAGCGGCAGACGGGGGCAGCGGCAGAGGCAGGAGCGGGGGGGGGGGGGGGGGGGGGGGGGGGGGGGGGGGGGGGGGGGGGGGGGGGGGGGGGGGGGGGCAGCAGCAGGGGTGGCCGTGTGCGTGGAGTCCACTGTGATCACAGCGGCTGGCAACTGATTCTTTAGTGGTTGTTACTTGCTGCCGCTGCGAGGTAAGGCTAGGCTGACACTGTGCAGTATGCGCAAGCCGACCGTGGAGCGCGCGGTAGCTGCTGTGTGCAGCGCACACAAGCGCACCCGTGCAGTTCTTGAGTGGTTCGGTTAATTTATCAACAGTTACTTGAGTATGAATGGCTTCTTTCGACAAACTTGAAGAAGTGGTACTACACTTTCCTTGTTGGAACTCCGATTGGAGCGCAAAAATTGTAATCGGAACTTGAACTACTTTCGCCCTGGCAGGTCGAGCCCTAGCTAGCCTGCGGGCACCCGCTAGCCCTCTTCTTGGTCCGTACACGTGTACAAACTTTGTCGTGCATTGGATTCGTGTCATGGCCGCCAGTGAGCGGGCTGGCATGCATGTGTAATGGGCTCTTGCACGCCCCCAAGTGCAAATAAATAAAACTACCGGGTACTTTCAGAAGTATAGTACTACTTGAAGTAGTATGTGAAGTACTTCAGAAGTATGTGTACTGTACAGGCGCACACTGCCGGGCATGTGCCATCGCCACGTGCATGTTGGCATGCATGGCATGAGCTCTTGCACGCCCGCAAGTGCACATAAATAGAAGTACTAGCATCATCACAGTACATACTGCGCACTACTGAGTATTAGTATTAATACATACTACTAGTAGTACTTCAGAAGTATGTATACACTACAAGTAAAGGCATCATGCTTACAATTCTGATACTGTCAACAAAAAAAACAGTTGACGTCCAAAACATCATGTCAGTGCACCAGTAAGGCGGGGGGGGCTCCGCGTGACCCTCACCAAAGATGGTGACGGCGCAGCAGTGCTGGCAGGATGAATGCAGAGCACATCCGCGCAAACAATCGGCAACACGTGCGCCCAGAAGCGCCGACTACCAACGCAGGAGCACAACTTCGGTCAGCGCAGCAGCGAGTGGCATCCACAGCAACACCGCGTCACAAGCACTTGCCCAATTGGCTGCTGCTACCGCTGATGGCTTTCTGCAGCACTGGTGACGTCCGGAACGCGACAGCAGCTCAGCATGCCAGAGCTTGCACCCACCCGCACTTGTCCGCACGACCTGTTGTTGTTGTTGTGATGTAGACGCACCGCCTGGCCCAGCCACAACGCACGCGGGGAATATACTTTGAACTACTACAAAATACTAGTAGTATACACCATACCACATGCCACCCACAGTGCCGCCACTGCCACTCACCTAGAAAAACCACGAGTGCCACTGCCGCAACCGCCGCCTGGCGCTGCTGCCGCCTGCGCGCTCACATCAGCACCGCCGCTGCCGCTGACCTCGGCACAGTGGAAAGCGCGACCCCTGACCGGCGCCCATGAGGTGCTCAGCGCAACTCGTGTCACCGCGCACAGCGAGCATGAGGCCGCCTCGCCGCCGCCGCCGCTGCTGCCCGCGCTGCCGCCGCCGCTGCTGCCGCTGGTGCTGCAACCGCCACCGTCGCTGACACTGCCGATGCCACCGGTGCCACTGCTGCTGCCGCCGCCGCTGCCCCCACCACCACCGGTGCCGCCATGGCAGCGGCCGCTGCCGGTGCCGCCGCCGCTGCCGGTGGCGTGACTGCTGCCACCGGCGCCGCTGCCACCACTGCCGCCACTGCTGCCCCCACCGCCGCTGCTGCCGCTGCCCCCGCCGCTGCTGCTGCCGGTGTTGCAGTCAACGCTGCCGCCGCTGCCGCTGCTGCTGCCATTGCCGCTGCTGTTGGTGGTGCCGCTGTGGCCGCTGCTGTCAGCGGCGCGCCACATGGCGTCGGGGGGGTCATAGGAGAGTAGGCGTGCGCCGGGGCGCAGGCGCGACAGCAGGCGCGGGCGCAGCCGTGGCCACAGCGACCGTGGCAGGCACACCTGCATCGCAGCGGACGGGGGGGCGGCTGCAGCTTGGCTGAGGACCACAATGCTGCATCCTGCTGCGCTGCCATGTGGAACATCTGGTGTCATGCTTGGGCTCTGGTGTTTCAACCTTGAGCTGTCTTACCGCGTGTCAAGCACTGACCAAGTGCTGCCGCTTGCCTGAGGACCATACTGCTGTGTGCCAATACTGAGAGAATGGGGGCGCCAGCGCGTGACGGTATAGGGTGCGGCGGGGCGGGCGGGGGGTGCAACTGAGACTGTGCTGACCTGCAACCATGGTGCGACCTGTGGTGTGCGTTAAGAGTGCAGCGGCGGCGCGGCACGCGGCTGCGCATCGCATGTAAGACAATAATAATACTGCGGTAGTAAATACTATGAAGTAACAGTAATAGTAAGAACCCTAGATGCACCAAAACGGTGTGGACACATGCGTTGAAACGTGACAAACACAGGCCTTGAGGGAGTGTGCGACGCCTTCGCGGCGATCCACTCCACGGGAACAGACAGGCTTGTGTGCCATCCCGTGTACCAGGCTCTGGCCGCCGATCCGCAGCTGTCAGTCGCAGTATACTCAACTCGAAGTACATCCACGGATAACTGAGCTGGCGCTCTTACTGGCCGTCCTAACAAGGCAACGCGAGGCGGTGGGACCAGCAACCCGCAGCTGGGGTGTCTCATGTAGTGGGAGCTGCAAGCTGGAGGCCTATGTCAGTGAGCCCCCCCTCCCCCGCCCCGTTAGAGCCCGCTGATACACTCTGGGTGGCATTGACAATGCAGCTCAATCGCATGCACACTTGGCTTTGACCAGCCACATGTGTAGAGGCGATGGTGGAAGCGTCACAGATGAGGGGAGGACATGTTCAGGCCTTCCACACATGTTTACAATACAAAGGATTGCTGCTTCTAAGCAAACCTCCTCATTGTCTAAGTTTTCCCACCTCCTGGGTTTGGTGTAAATTTTAATAATTTTATTTTTATTCACATAGTACCACATGGCATGTGTTGTGAGTGTATGCGCCACGCAGCCGGCACACGCGTGTGTCCTATGACATGCACATTTGTCACATGCCACATTGTGCATACACGGGCGCCGCACGAACAAAGAATGGCGATGATGAGATGCTAGGTGACACGTACAGGACCTTGTGTAGTTCACAAGTGCCCACATTCTTCGAAGTAGAATGCGACAAGATTAGGGTTGCCGGAATCACAGTTTCGGAACATTACGGTCAACGGTAATTCCACCGTACCCGCTGCAGATGCCTACGGCAGCCTACGATACCTTGACGTCTGCAATGGCTCTGCCGTGCTGAGCAGAAAACATCATGGAAGATGCTGCAAGTATTACACGATTACGGCGGAACTACGCTACGAATTACGCAGTTATTTTGAAGAAAACTACGATTCCGGCAACCCTAGACATGGTATGTGTACTGTACTTCGCACATAGAAGTATACTTAAAGTATACTTCGAAGTACTTAGTAGGGTACGAGGTATTTACTACTTCGTACATAGCAGTGCATACAACTCCCCCACTCCCACCTGCAGCATGACTGCCTCCGCTTCTTGCAGCTCCTCCGAGGGCATGTCCAGCAGATCGCCTGCGCGGTGCACCAGCGGGTCACACAACATCATCAACATCATCAGCAACATCATCACCAGCCACGGGTTGCGCAGGCTGCGCTTCGCAGCAATGGCTATGGGTTGCGGTCGGGCGCTGCCTGTGGGGCCCCACAGAAAACCCGGTTGCTGCCAAGTGTTTTGTTGAAGCATGATGCCGCATGGCCTGTTGGTAACATACTTCGAAGTACTTCGAGTACAGTGTAGTATACTGTAAAATACCTCTGCTGAAGTTATAACTTTTATCTCAGGATATCACATTTACTTCAGAAGTACCGGCATAAATAAATACTTTGAAGTACTTCTAGAAGTAATACTAGAAGTATGTAAACATGTATGTTAGTAGATAGTACCACGGCAGTGTACACTACCGCACTATTGACAGAAATCGTGAAGGTTGCAAAGCCCAGCTACTGCCATGGCTGGGGCAAAATGCCAGGCTTGTAACACACACATACTTGTACGCATGCTCATTTATGAACAGTCAACTATGTAGTGCCGGTACCTTCGAAGTGTAAGCACTGAAGTACTTCTGAAGTATTTTGGAATGAGATGGTGTGGTGCTTGCTCATGCAGCACCGCACCTAAATCATCATCACAGCACCGGTGCTGCCCAGCGGGGCACGCACCGGTGCTGGCGCCCCCACGTGCTGCCGCTGTGGTCGTTCATGAACTGTGATCATTCATGAAGCTGTGATCATTCATGAAGCTGTGGTCATTCATGAAGCCATGATCATTTATGAAGCACTGCTGCTGCTGAGCACGGCACGCAGTGCTTGCCCCTTGGTGGGCGCCGCCGCAGCCTGTGTCTGTGCGCACCTAGGACCAGCTGCTGTCCCCTGCAGCGCCTATAGATTGCCGCACTCAGTGGGCCGTCCTTTTGTCGCAGCCAATGCCCACTGCAGCGCCTCTAGGTTGCCGCGCCCAGTCATTGATGGTCGCGCCTGATGCCCGGTGCAGCGGAGACAGAGACTGTGATGTACTTCGAAATACTTCAGAAGTATGTACTTCGTAGTAGTTGTCTAAATACCAGCATCATATTACCACAGTAGTAGTGCTACATGTACATGAGACAAGCTCGTTCCAGCTGCTGTTTTCCATGGGCCCACAAATGAGCTGCTCTCATTGTTTGTCAACGCTCAAATGATGAAAAGCTTCGTGGTTCCAGATTGCACCACCACGGATGCAAATCTTGCTTTGATATTTTCTCAACTTTATCAAATATTGAAACATCAGCCTTTACGTCTCTTACTTGTCGTGCTTTTAAAAATTCTGAAACAATAGACATGTCATCAATTTCAATGACACAATTCAAATTCAAATCTGAAAAACTGTTACTAGTAGTATAATTCTCCAAAGATCTTCGAATGCAATAACCTTGGAACCCATGTCTGCT
The DNA here is from genome assembly GCA_032358315.1 of Ophiocytium majus. NCBI lineage: Eukaryota > Xanthophyceae > Mischococcales > Ophiocytiaceae > Ophiocytium > Ophiocytium majus. The sequence continues at coordinate 12,949 of JAULBY010016057.1, forward strand.
TGCATGAATTCATTAGACCTAACACTGGTATCAGGGCTATTTCGAAATGCAGAACCAACCTGGTAACGTGTAAACACTTTAGGTTTTATTTCACTTGATATACTTAGTAAAGGCATAGTTAAATCATACCGGTACATTAAACCTATTGTATCATTCACTTTGTAGATTTCAGAGACTAGTTCTTCACTAGGTCCGAATTTAGATGGTAAAAATTTTAAATTTTGAAATATATTGGTAGTATTATTTTCAACAGGATGTACAGTGAACTGCAATTTGATAAACTAGTCTAAAATGTTTTCAGGTCAAATGATAATAGCTGCATGTAAATTTTAAATCTCGACCTTCCACTGAAAAAAAAGAGCATGTGCAGCTTTCCACAACAGCTGTGCGTATCAGTACTTCTGAAGTAAATTGCTCGTAACACCAGGCTTGCTAGCCTTCTTTGCCCCAGCAGAAGCACCAGGTGAAACGCACCTGAACATCCAGTGCAGTAGCCACCGCAGCTGCTGCATGTGCTCTGACATGTGCCCAGTGTAGCAGATGCTGACGACTGGCTCAGCTAGGCTACTGCGCGCCTAACGTAGTGCACCTGCTTGCTACAGCAGGTGCTGTAGCAACACAAGTTGCTACAGTGGTGTTACCTGTACCAGGTGGACCATAAAATAAAAAATCAGGGAACTCATCAGTTTGTAGATATCTTTATAATTCGCTGATAACTGTTCTGTGGAAAGCAATCTTGTCTAGAACACATCATAAATGGGACGGTGGCTCTGCCAGCACTGACGTCTGCCCTTTCCCTACACCAACTTTTGCAACGTCAATCCCATACTCGAGGTATTCTGAATAAAATGCACCGCTCGACTTAATGACGCACAACCACCAGAACAGATGCTGTAAACCGGAAGTCGATGGATGCACAGCAACTACTTGTACGAAGTACAACACTTTCGCGTGTTAAAACCGCAAGCAGAAGTGATATATCCCCCACCCTCGTGGAGGGCTTTAAACCCCCAACACCATGGTGCGTAGCCACACACGCACCTTGCCTTGCCTCAACTGCACGCCCGCACCGCCCACCGCCTTTCACCTGCCGGTCACCACAGTCTTGCTAACCCGCAAAACACCCCGCCGTGACCCACGCCGCGTCTCCGACCGTTCCGCTGCTGGCTGTGCGCACGCACCCACCTTGCCTTGCCTCTAGCACGCGCCCCTGCTGCCCGCCGCCGCGGGCGCCGCGCTCCACCACCACAATGCGACGCCGCCGGTCGAGCTCTGCGGTCTCAAAGCGCTCTGGTCGTGCAGCAGCCAGGCGCAGCAGCGCAGCCTCGGCGATGGCATGCCGAGAGGGCGCCAGCTCTACCGCGATCACGCGGCGCAGGTTTGGAAACTGGGGGCGGCGGCGCACGGCAGGGTCGGTGTGGCACACAAATGTGTGTGTCGGTGAGAGCCACCGGTGCGTGTACGGGAGGTGCTGGGGCGTGTGCGGGGTGTGGGCCTAGTGCCGTAGGAGGGTGGTTGTACCACCCGGTGCCAGTCAAGGGAGGGTTCGGGTCCGTAACAAGCGCATTTGTACTGCAGACTTTAGAAAAAGTACTTCGAATATAGTACCTACATACTGAAAAGTACTTCAAGAAGTACTTCACTAACACACAGTACGTACTATGTACACATGTACCGGTACATTATTAAGGAGTATTTATAAACGCTTCTGAAGTATGTATGACCGGTACAAAAATGAGTACATGCACTACACTTAAAAGCAGCATGTGCGGTGCAGAGGCATGCGCCCTCGCCTGCCATGCGCACCACCAACCAGAGTCTCCACATGCGAAATAAAAAACCCACCTCCAACAGCACACCCACACGTGTGTCCACGCAAGCGCCAGCCACCGCCTCCGTTGCCGTCACATGCGCTCCTCACGCACCACTACTGTCCAGCAAGCCCACGTCACGTGCACAACAGGTTGCTCCCCGCTCGCACCGCTCCTTCTTCCCATACGGAGGCGCCGAGGCCATGACTGCGGGGCTCAAAAAAATGTAATTTTTTTTTTTAAGACGAGTCCAACAAAATGGGTTCGAGCCGGGAGCAAAGTGTCGACGTCCGCTTGCCGCACGCAAGCCGAGAAGTGTTGGCAGTACACTTTGGTGCATCGGACTACGGCGTCGGCGGTGGCGGCGGTGCCAGGTCGCCCTCCCGGCGCCACTCGCAGTGCTGTCAGCCCGGCTCACCAGCAGTAGAGATAAAAAAGTGTCAAGCAGGCGCGCGGCAAGCGGACGACGAGGTGCCCCCTGCTCGCACCTTTCTTTCTCTCCCAGCAGCGCTGTGGACGCTACTGCACACGGAGGAGCCGAGGCCGTGGAGTAGGGTTCAAGTCTCTTCTTTGGTAAATTTTGAATCTGTCTACCTCGTGTGAAAGAAACCTAAAAGGCTGCTAAGCCCAGATACCGCCGTGACTGAGGCCAGGCCGAAGCCCGTGTAATTTTACTAGATTCAACCCTTTTTATAGTGTGTAAAATAAGCATATAAAAGGGTCCGCGGGCTCACCTGCAGCCACGCCAGCAAGGCGGCCTTGCCCGTGCCGCTGCCCAGCTCCAGCAGCGTTGTTGCTTCGCTCGCACGCAGGCACCGCAGGCCCAGAGCCGCCGATACGCCGCCGGCCAGCAGCTTACCATACTGCAGGTTGCTGCCTATTTGGGGGCGGGGGGGGGGGGGGGGGGGGGGAGGCATGGCGGCGGAGGCGGCGCGGGTGTGGGAGGGGCGGCGGTGGTGGGGTGCGCCAGCTTGGCTATACTCCATTTTACTTCAACTGTACTACTTCAAGTGCCTGGAGCACTTCTGAAGTATATGTATTCCGAAGTACCTGTACCACGTACATACTACAGTAGTGTATATAGATGTACACGCACACACCATGCTCCGACAGTAAGCTACGTTTCTTCCGATGTTGGGGCGGGTGTGCACATTGAGCAGATCAGTTTTTCAATCACAATGAGTATTGGCAGCGTCATGAGCGGGGTGTCATAGCGGGCAGGCTCGGCCAGGTGGCAGCAGCCCCTGTTGCAACCTTGGCTTGGCTGCTGATCATTTGCAAAGGAGTAGCGCGAACAGGTTTGCCAGCTTGGGGGGCTAGGCATTTGGGGGCGCCAGTTAAAAGGTGGCAAAACCATTGACACGCGCCACTCAAAGGTTGGCAAGGGTTTAGGGCCAGCCAGTGAAAAACTGGGAGGCCATGTTTACATGGACACAATACAGTATTGAAACCCACCACCATACTTAGAAGGTACTGGTAACAATGTCACAGGGACCTGCCAGCCTGCTGTGCTCCTCATGTGGCATGCCACACTTGCAAGTAATCTGGAGGAATAGCGAAGAAGAAACCTAACTTGTCGAGCCCAGATGCTGCCGTGGCTGGGGCAAGTGCCAAGTCAGGCCCGTCAGGTCATGTGCCACCTGCGTCAGGCACCAGCAATAATGTATTAGTTCCTTTAAGAAAAAGTATTTTTTTCTTTCCCTCTTAATTTCTGTTTTCATTAGCCATGTGAAGCACTATTGGCTGATCTGTCAGGTGCCAGCTACTTCATAGAAGTTTAAGATGCACAGAACTTGGGTGAACTTGGCGTACCCCCCCCCCCCCCCCCTGGCTGCAGTCTTCTCCACTCCACAGAGATTTTTATCACAATTTTTTTTTAAAAGCATACTTGAACTATAATTCTAGTTGTTACACAAATAGGCGGCCCCTGCCAATTTGGGATGCCTACTGGGTGGCATAGAGTTTATAGCTCTTGGATTAGTTTTCATACGGAAGCATATGAAAACTCAATCTAGGAGCGATATATTTATCATCAGAAAGTCATCACGGTTAAAACAAAAAGCTCAGCAGACCCTCTCCCCCTCGTGCTTTACCCTAGAAAAAATAAGAATAATAATAATAATAATGCCATCATGTGTACTCACCGGACTGCAACGCTGCCGCGTGATCCTTCACAGTGAGGCTCAGGTGGCCCGCAGTGTGGTGGTCGCATGCCTCCTGCGTCACCGAGAGACGGTCGTCCGGGTAGGCAATCCTCAGCAGCTCCAGCACTTCCTCTGGCACCTCACTCCAAGTTGCTGCTCCTGTGGTGGTGGTGGCAGCAGCTGCAGCAGCAGCAGCAGCAGCATCGCCAACCCCCATGTGAAAGAAACCAAAAAGGTGACTGAGCCCAGGTAGTCCCGTGGCTAGGGCAGAAAGCCAGGCCGAAGCCTGTGTGGTGATCCATGTCTGCCATGTCTGGCAGATGGGTGTTGTGTTCTGCAGCACAACTAGAGCTTTAAGGCCCTTCAGCCTCTGGTGGACCTGCTGCTACGGTAGCAGTGCTACTGCAGCCGCCATTGCCGCTGCCTCCCGTCTAACCCCCGTGGCGCCGCCACTTCCTCGGCGAAAGAGATGCTGCAATGGATCTCATGCATCATCCAGGGTTCAGAAAGGGTTGCTGAGCAAGGGAGGAACAACTTCAACTTCAATGAGCACTGTTTCTGGTGATGTGCCAGTGTGGCGGCACCGCAGGGAAGCAAAGCTCCTCCCCGCTCGATGCCCACAACCCAGGGCCGCGATGGCCCTCGTCGACCGCCTCCGTGGCGGTGGAGCCTCGCGCCACCGCTATGCTCCCATTCCAGACGCCCCCCCCGACACCCTCCCTGTATACGTGTCACCCGACACAGGCCGCGGCGTCTGCTGCGGCACCGGCGGCAACTGCCGGCGCGTTCCGGCATGGAGTTTGATACTGGTGGCGGTGGGGGTGGTGGCTGGGCTCGCCTGCATCATCAACGTGGCCTCCGGCCCCGAGCAGCCGCCCCCCACCACCACTCAGCGGTTGCCCCCCGACTCACATCTGCTCGGAGGGCAAGCAACCCTGGCCTCAGCGGTACCCACGCAACTGCAAGCTGCCGCCCCTCCTCCCACGGAGAATCACCCTTCCGCGTACCAGCCTCCTCCTGAAGGCGCCCAGCCATCTCCTCCCCCGCCGGGAGGCCCGCCAGGAGGCCCGCCAGGAGGCCCCTCACCCCCCCCACCTACCCCCGGCCAGCAGCAGCAGCAGCAGCAGCAGCAGCCCACACACCCCCCGGCGTCCCCACCTGGTGCTGAGCAGCAGCCACCACCTCCTCCAGCTGCTCAGCCACCACCCCTGCCTGCTCAGCAGCCAGGTCCACCAGGGCAGCCTCCGCCTGGTCAGCAGCCCCCACCTGGTCAGCCGTCCCCACCGGGTCAGCAGGGCCCACCGGGCCAGCAGCCACCAGCACCTGGTCAGCCGCCACCGCCACCTGGTGAGCACCCCCCCCCAGGTGCTGAACATCCCCCTGGTGCGCAGCCGCCGCCGTCCACGCCCCCCCCCCCGCCTCCTCCGCCGCCGCCGAACGAGACGCCGCGGGCGACTCCAAAGGCGACGCCGCCGCCTTCTCAGGCGCACACGCCCCCGCCCACACCCACACCTACGCCCACGCACAAGCCGACGCAGCAGCCGACGCAGCAGCCGACGCAGCAGCCGACGCAGCAGCCGACCCCGCAGCCGACGCCGCCCGCGCCAAGCAAGGAGAAGCAGGCACCTGGTACTGAGCCCACGCCAACGCCTGCTGAGCAGCCCCCTCCCGCTGCCCAGCCGCCACCTCCACTGCCTACGCCGCCGCCTGCACCTACGCCGCCGCCACCGCCACCGCCACCGCCGCCGCCACCAACTGAGACTCCGCAGCCCACCCCCAAGGAGATGCCGCCACCATCCGGGACACCTACGCCCACACCCACGTACAAGCCAACGGAGCAGCCGACGCCCGCGCCGAGCGAGGAGAAGCCGGCGCCTCATGCACCTACGCCGCCGCCTCCGCCGCCGCCGCCGCCGCCGCCGCCGCCGCCACCACCGCCACCAGCTGAGACTCCGTCGCCCACACCAAAGGAGACGCCTTCTGAGACGCACATCCATAAGCCCACGCACAAGCCGACGAAGCCGTCGACACCCGCGCCAACCAAGGAGAAAAAGGCGCCTGCTGTGCTGCCTCCTCCACCTCCGCCGCCGCCACCGACCGAAACTCCGTCCCCGACGCCTGCGCCCACTCCCGAGGAGACGCCGGCTGCCACCAAGACGCACAAGCCCACACACAAGCCGACGGAGCGGCCGACGCCGGCACCGATCAAGGAGAAGAAGGCACACGCGGTGCCTGCGCCGCTGCCGCCGCCGCCGCCCGCGACGCCTCAGCCGACGCCTCAGCCGACGCCTCAGCCGACGCCACGGCCGACGCCGCAGCCAACGCCGGCGCCAACGCCGGCGCCTGCAGAGCACAGGACGCACAAGCCGACGGAGACACCAACGCCGAAGCCTGCGCCAACGCCTAAGCCCACGCCAACGCCTAAGCCCACGCCCACTCCGGCACCCACGGTACGCGCTGTACGCCCAGGGCATGCTTGTTTTTAGGTGCTGCAGTGGCTGCTGTTGGTGCGTGGTGTCGTCATGGCAGGGGATGTTAATGGCTCGGTGTGACACATAGCTGGTTTAGCATTTTCTTTTTGCGCTGTGTCTCGTACTGCTGCAGTACTTCAAGTATTTTTTAACAATTGCACAGGGGTGAGCGTACTGCCGCCATTAGCGCGCATTTTCACACTCCTGTGTGATCGCCCTCTGTAGCGGTCACCGCCGCTTCCTCTACAGGCCTTCACATGGCAGCATTCCCCCCTGCAACCGCTCTCTCAGCGGCAGTGCCACATGCACGTTCATTGCGAATGCATACATCGTCGCACCACCGCACACGCTTATACCCGCACCCTTACAAAACCGCTGTTCTGCTTACTTGCGGTACTCAGCAGCAGCGTGTCCCCACCGCACCCTGTGCGCGCTTCCCACCGCGCTTGTCCTCGCAGACGCCGGAGCCATGCCCAGGCGTGAACAATCACGCCATGCAGCGCACGCACGGCGGCCCTGTCATCTGTGTCACGTGCCCGCGCGCCAAGAGCATTGTGTGGCAGGGCGAAACCCCAGGTGGGCATCACCAGCAAGCATGTTGGACTTTGTGCTCAGGCTACCACACACTCTGGGCGGTGCCGTGGACCCTCAGCAAAGTTGTGGTGTGCTGCACCGCTCACAAGTACATGCAGTCTAGAAAATACCTTCAGGACCTGCAAGTTAGCATGTTCTCCAAGTACTTAGAACGAAGAAGCATATGCTACTTAACTTACTTATAGTACTTCAGAAATACCTTGAAGTATGTGGGATGAGCACCTCCTTGGTAAGCTGTGACAACTCCATCCACTGGCGTTAGAAATGGCAGGACAGGCACATGCGCGTCTTGTTGCACTCCCACTAGCGCGCGCGTTGGAATCTTTTGGCAGCACGCTGCCAATCTGCTGCACTGCGGCCGCTGCGCCAATACCAGCGCAAACACATCACTGCGGCGTTTTCCCGTGGACCTTGCGGCAAGCACTGCTGCCTGCACGGCGGCTTCGCATCCAATGCGCAAAGGTGCTTCACCACCTCAACATGGCAGTGATCTATGACGTTGATGTCATGATGTTCGTGTGTGCCACCCCAGCTGCCATCACCTGCGCTGCGCGCATGCCGATCTGCGTGCTTGTCCCAAAAATTTAGCGTGCATAAACGCTTGCACACTGCGCTGCAAACATGCCGCATGGCTTGCAAGTTTGCGCATCCGCTGTTTTGCACACACGTGTACACACACGCGGTGGCCGTGCTAGCCACGACCCTTACCCAGCGCACCTGCTACTGACTTCGACGCTGCACTTCACGCACCGCCACGCTACCGCTACCGCGCTGTCGCTACCGTCAACACCGCCGCCGCTGACGCTGTTGCCGCTGACCGCTGCTTTCACCGTTGCCGCCAACGCCTCTGCTGAGCGCTGCCGTCACCACTGCCGCTGCTGCTGAGCGCTGCCTTCGCCCCTGGCTGCCAATGCTGCCGCTGCCGCTGCCGCTGCCGCTGCTGCCGTCGCCGCTGCCGCCGCCGCTGCCGCCGCTGCCGCCGCCGCCGCCG
>JAULBY010016068.1:0-20953 GCA_032358315.1 Ophiocytium majus
AGCGCGAACGGACATGTTTTAAGCAGGTTGCTGCGCCGCTGAAAAAAGTGCGAAAAAACATATGGGACTAATGGTACAGTATACACACACGTGTACGGCACAGCTTGGACACCCTCACACCACTTGCGAATTCAATAAAACCTTTACCGGTATCATGCTTTAATACCTTGTGGGCTTGGGCAACCGAGGCTAACGGGGGTGGTGCGGTGTGCGAGCTGGTGGACACACATACATGTGTACAAACATATGAGGCGGTGCACAGTGCTACAGCCACCGTTGCTGCGAGTGGCGCCCCCCCCCCAAATGTTGTGAGAGCAGTCAGCAACATGTGTGCGCACAGACACAGCTATATATTCTACTAGTCGGCTTTGCTTGAAGCGCGGAAAGCCCTGTGCACAGGCATGCACCTGAAGCAAAATGGCCAAACAGGTACTTCTGGAGTACACCTCATGCCGGCCTAGGGTACAGCACTATTAGTACCCATGACACCGATGTGTGCTTAAGTGGAGCTCCTTTGTGGGGCCACAATCATGAGTGCATCACAAAACTGTATACTCACATGCGGTTCACCGAAGCTACTTCAACAAATTTCTCGCAAGTGAACAACATGAATATTGAAACCGCGCGCCTCTGTCTCAGGCGGGGTGGGTGGTCAGGGGAGAGCACACCATAGGCAAACAGGGCATTGCCATGTCAAGTCCATGTTGTGCCAGTACAAGCATGTAATGGTAGCACTTGGTAGTACCAAACCAGGTACTGCCAGCATGATACAGAATTGTTTGTTCGATTTGCAGGTGCTGGCCCAAGTGGATGCATAGAAAGTGGGGCATATTATTGAGTGCAGCGATGCTGCTGCTGCTGCTGCTGCCCCGCGCCTAGAAGTGCGAATTTACAAGTGGAATATTTTCCTGCCGACATGTATACCTAGTAGTTTTTTGAACTTCAAGGTTTACTGCAAGCACACAACTGACACCAACAGCTGTAGGCAGCTTCAGGCATGAGCATCCAGCAGGCTGCATACTTGAGCAATGCGTCTTTGGTGTCCGCTCGCAACAATCATGACTAGATCCGTCGTGTGGCTCAAGTTCTAAGTTATTTAGTGTGAGATTTCTGCCGACTTTGCTGCTGCTGTTGCTGCAGGGACCTCGCACTGAAGGCCAGGTTAAAGGCCAAAGGTGAGCGGTAACCTCCTTGGCAAGCCGAACCTCAACTTCGAAATATCAACTCTACAACCTCAACTCATTGGACTCTGGTACAGTTGGGGGGCTTGCCTGCTCGCATCTTTTGCTGCACACGCCACCGCGGGGGACCACCACCACCGTAGCGGGTGCCACAACTGGACCCAGGTCAAGAGGCATGCTTAGCTTCTGTGTCGGCAGGCCGGCGGCCGCCCGCCGTAGGATATACCGCCGCCTGGGCCGTACCTCATAGTTGGCAGTGTATTCCTGCTACTGGAAGATCCTTGATGCATGGAACTAAGTTATTTTGATGCCTGACAAAGTTAATACCTGCAGGCCAGCGCGAGCACTACCATCGGTGTGGGGCCTAGGACTACTGGTGTTACGTGGCATGTAGTACCGTTATCACTTGTGAGTGCGCATGTGAATAAGCCAGAGCCACTCGGGCAACCATGAGCTGGAGCTTTGTGCCAGCGAGAAACTGCCAACAGCACATGCTTACTGTAGTGAAAATACCTAGCTTACGTGCTGGCAGCGCTTGCACTTGCGTAAAGCCTGCGGTACTAGTAGTTGCATGCGGAACATTAAATTTATTGCCAGTGTGCCCACAAGTGCGCTGTGGCATTGCGGCAATTTGCCATCCCAGCAGTCAAACAGACTGTGGGTACAGCTACTGCCTGTAAGGGGGCCATGCTCCAGACATGTACTTGCTCATGTGTCACATGTGCAGTGCCAATTGGCTCATCACAGGGACAGGCCCTGCAGCGTTATGCGTGCACATGCCAGTGGGTTAGGTTAGAGTTAGGGTTAGGGTTTTGGGGTGGAAAAGTGAGGGGGGGGGGGTGAGAAGCTGCTGTAGAAGGATGGTACTGTCAACATTACCTCAAGAAATATTTGAGACAAGCCACTGCTGTTTCTTGGCATTGCGCCGAAGCAGCTTGTCAATGAAACCAGTGCCATTCATGTTGCGTCACAGCTCCTGTAGCTGGTAGTTCCCCAGGTTGTGTGGGATTTGTGCGACACGTCACTAGTAAAAAAACAGAGCACCTAAATTCGCCAATTTGATGTGCATTCCACCATAACAAAAACTTTAAATGTCGATAATTGATTATTGCTTGTATGATAACGTTACACTTGCACCAGGCAAGCACACCCTCGTGTATTCAAAGGCATGTGAGGGGAACCCCTTCCAAGGGGTCATGTACTTTGTAAGTTCAACTTGCACAAATGCTCAAGCTCAACATCACGCATCTTCACGCTGACAGTCGTGGCGGAGCCTGGCGAACGCATGCTCAAAGTATTTCAATACCCAGGTGTCACTGAAACTGCATGCATGCCTGGAGGCAGCGGCGCAGCATGCACTCTCCGAAGCCTTAAGAGTTTAACGTGTTTGTGCCTGAGGTTGTACTGCAGTGCCATTGCCCCACCACCCGGCAGCTTGTTGCTCAAACTGCTTCACAGAAGTACAATGCAAACTGTTCTGCGCCACCGCGGTGTCCGTAATGGTTGCTATAATTATAGAGCCAAAGCTGCACACTCCAACCTCAACTGTATGTCGCACTTCAACTGCAATTCTTGCAGGCTGCCGTCTCGCCGAAGCCGCACAGCGCGTGGCACTGCGCGACCGCCACAGGAGCCCGGATGCCTCGACAGAGGTAGCTGACGGCACACTTGCTCCACCCCTCCCGGTGTTCATTCCCTTTGTGGCACTGGCAGCACTGGCGGCTGCGCTGCTGCTTGCGCTGGTGGTTGTGCTGGCGCTGGGTGCCCTTGGGTGGATGCTCCCGCTGGGGGTTCAGAACTCTCTGCTGCTGTTGCTGGCGCTGGCCATGGCGCTCCTCGAGAGGGCCAGGCGGCTTGCCATGGCCACCACTTGCAGGGATCAGGCAAAGGATGGCAGCAGGAACGAGACACTGACGCAGAGCCAGCAGCGTGCGCTCCAGCGCGCGTCCGCGGTGCTGAGCTAGGCGTGGCAGCAGCCGTTTGCCGGGCCCCGAGTTTTTGTTTTCTTATCTGAGACTCGTTTGAAACCGCATTTTGCATGTCATGGTGCTGCCATCATGACGGTGCTGCAGCAGTGGTATGCAGCAGTTACCGTAGTATACCCTGAACAATTTGGGACTGGGTTGCGATTGGTGCACCCACCCCGGGCCCACTGCAGCTGCCTACTAGGCCTGGACACTGAGCGTAGCGGGGTGATGTCGTTCATGGGTTGCGCTTCGATCAGATGTTTTCGTACCCCATCGATCTGCATGCATGCAGCAGCTGCTGCTGCAGTTAGTCTAGGAGCCAATTATTATAGGGGTGCCACTGTGACCGTGCCACCAGACCTGCAACGCAGGTCATACCTACTGATTCAGAAGTATACACCATGAGAGGCAGGACATAACTGCAAAGCCTTCGGCCCGGGCGCCGCACCCACCAGTGACACTATAGTAGCGAAGGCGTGCCAGTGGAGAGCTACATCTGATCTGTAACATCACTTGTGCATGCATGCTTCGAAGATCGCCACGGACTGCACGTGTGGCCCTGGGCCAGTTCTCGGTTTTCCCGGAAGCCAGCTAGCACGTGTACTCTTTGACGGCTGCTCCTTCCAGCACTGGCAGGCCTGGGGGGCATGCATAATGATTGTTCAAATCAGGGTTGTCGAATTTCTATGGTCACCTGGGTGTTGCGCGTCCTTCTTGGAAATGGCACTTGCCCATGTGTGCGCATAATTATTATACCACAAATTTAAAAGCGGCTGGGCAGCCAACACCGTGCCCCTGGTGCCACAGTGTGCCCATTCAAGCTGCAGCGACGCAGCAGCTGTTGGTGTCACTGCCACTCCGCATATCCCTCAATCATATGACAGCAGCGGCTGTGGTTATGCGTTAGAAATGCCGCGCATGGTACGATGTGCCGGTTATGATGCAAGTGCAAGGTGCATGGTGTACTACTTAGTAACCATTTGCACACCAGGGTGACGGACCTTTCAACTTGGAATAATGCAAACACACTGTGCACAGGCGAATGCCACATGCTACTGCTACTACAGTGGTAATACTACTGTGGTATACTTGAGCAGTTCACAAGTAGATAGCGTACTGCCGCTGCACGTTTGGTGTGCACTGCGTGCCAGTACCACATCATGGACACCCGCGCAACGCCTGGTTGTAAATTTTACCGCCATGGCACCATCTGCTTCTCCTGCCATGTCGTGGGGCTAGTGTTGCGCACACCACACAATGTCATGCACACGTGCCAGAGACAGGCAACGGCGCACCTGGCAGTGCACCAGCTTGTTACACATGATGCCGCGGAGCATCAGCTCAAAACACTGAGCACTGCTTGCGGACCAAAACAGCAGCACACAACGCGCCAGTGATGCATTGCAAGCAGCAGCATCAGGCAGGAGCAACAGCACCGCACATCATTCAGAGGTCGCAAGCAGCACACTGAGTAGAGTTCACGCAGCGCATGCAGCCTGATGTTGCGTGTGCCAGCAGCTGTGCACCGTTGTGCTGCAATTAGCAGGCCAGCAAAGGTGCGGCACGTGTGCTCCAAGGTAACAACACAAACTTGGCCGTAGCGGGATGCGCGATGCAAGGGGACAGCAGAACACAACACCAACCGCTCACAGCGGAAAAAGTGCATTCACCCAGTAACCAGCTGCGGTTGTGGGTGTACCAGAGGGATTTTTTTTCATTTGGCCGCTGCCAAGCCCTGCTGCAGTGGGTGTATTTTGCGCTCCGCAGCTGCACAAAGAGTATGCACCGTACGTATGAAAAATACAGGGCAAGGGCAGTCAGGTGCCTCGTCGCCCAAGCAAATAAACCAATGCTGCTACGGCCAACCCTTGATCCCCTCCAACAGTGTGCTGCCAGAGAAGCGGTCATTGGCTGGACACATGCACTCACTGGGGTATACCAAACAGAGGAGAGGGCAACCAATTGCCCAAGCCAGCCTGCAGCCACAGTTGCTGCGGCCAGTAATGCTGAGCTGCATTGCGTTGCAGCATGTGAGCTACATTAACGCTTCATGCTCAGGGGCATGCATGCGCTTCGAAACACAACAGGGTCCTCAGTCACCTGCCCCAACCTGCCACCCGCCCGCTTTCTGCCATTGCCACCCCCACCAGCCACCCCCCTTGCATTTCGACCCTGACGCACACCTGCTTCCCCCACCCACTATGCTCTTGCTGCCCGCCAACCCACCAAGCTGCTGCCTCAGTCCTCGGCAGCGTCGATCCACTCCAGCACCCCACTTCCAGATGCCGCTGCTGCTCGCGCTGCCACCGCCGCGCACTGGGCACGGTCCCACGGGCAGCCGTGCGCTCGCGCCCACTGCAGCACCTTCAGGTGGCCACCGGCGGCCGCGCCCAGGCAGCTACCCTGGTCCCAAGGGCATTCGTGCTTGTGGCACCACTGCAGCACCTCCAGGTGCCCGTGCGCAGCCGCCGCCTCCGCTGTCTCTTCATTCCAGGGCGCCCCGTGCTCTCGCGCCCACTGCAGCACGCCCAGGTGGCCTCCTGATGCTGCGTTGGCGGCGGTTTCCTCGTCCCAGGGGGCGCCGTGCTGCCGCGCCCACTGCAGCACGTGCAGGTGGCCGATCGCCGCCGCCTCGGAACAGGTGTCTTCGTCCCATTCGCAGCCGTTCTCATGGCACCACTGCAGCACTTGCAGGTGCCCACCCGCTGCTGCGGATGCACATGTGCGGCTGTCCCAGGGTGCACCGTTCGCCCGCGCCCACCGCAGCACGCCCAGGTGGCCGCCCTCTGCTGCCATGCGGCAGGTGGACTCGTCCCACTCACAGCCGTTTTCGCGCGCCCACCGCAGCACATGCAGGTGGCCGCCCGCCGCGCTGTTACGGCACACATACTCGTCCCAGTCGCATCCGTTCGCGACTGCCCACTGCAGCACCTCCAGGTGTCCAAAAGCGGCTGCGTTGCTGGCCGTGTCCTCGTCCATTTCGCAGCCATTTATGACTGCCCAGTGCAGCACATCCAGGTGGCCACCGGCTGCCGCCAGCGTGCACACCTGAGGTTGCATGGCATGGCAGCAGCAGCAGTGGCAGGTCACCAGAGGTCAGCAAACAATGCACACGAATGAATCACTACTGGGCCTGCGCATTGCTGCTTGTGACCGCTTGTCTGCATGCCCGCTGATTTTGTTGAGAGGTTGCTCAGATATGAGGTTACCGCAGCCTGGTTTTGTTTGCACTTGTGGGTTATGCGTGCAAAAGCACAGGTGCAAAACGATGCCGGCGTGTGGCAGCCGACTGGCGGTATGTGGCCCCGTATTTACATACTCGTAGCTGTGCCCTGGCACGAGCAGAAAGTACAACACAATCGTACACTTGAAGTAGGCTTGAGCAGCCGCCAAGCTAGGGGGCGCGTGTCGCGGCGCCACACAGTGCAGCGCGCTCGCCACCCCTTACGCCCCCACCTGTAGCAGTGTAGAAGTACTTGCGTGTTGGTGCTAGGTCACGTGCTACCGAGCATTCTCTTTCTGCTTGTCTGTTCAGCCAACAGCCAGGGTTCGACAATCAGAATTGGGGCAGTGCCATCGGGGGGGAAGGAGAGGGGACTCCTGGGTGCCCTGCAACTACTTGGGGGGTGTTATGCAGCGTCATATGACCCTGTATGTATATGTCCCGCCCGCCCGCGAGGCTGACGCCAGGCTGGCGGGGTTAACGAGGGGGGTATGCTGTATAATGAGGGGCGTGCACCATGGATGTAGTTTAACGAGGGGGTGTAATACTCTGCGTAACGCGGGGGGGTGCTATGCACCGTGCCGCTGGGGCGGCGACAGCGGCAACGCTATGTTGCTCGCTGTCATCCTGGGCGTGACTTGGCTCGAGTGGAGCAGGGAACCGGTGCCGGTCCGCCTGCCCCCCCAACACCGCACCGCACACACACTTCAAGTAGGAAAAAGGAGCCTCCTTCCAAACGTTTGCAGTTGCAATCCCCCGAAGACCCCACGCGAAAAAGGAGCAGCGAGCTGAGCGCGCTCCCGCTGCACCGCGCGCATGTGGGGGGGGGGCAAGGCGTGCTCCCGCTGCTACCGCGGCGGGTGCTCTGTGTGACGCGGGTGCGTTGTATAATGAACCCCATGCTAGCAACAGGAGACCCGGCTGCTGACAACGCGGGGGTTCGCTATAATCCGTCAGTTATGGTACATGATTGCTGTACACTGCTTATTGGTAGCGCAACAGGTGTGAGTGTGTCTATACGGGGCCACAATATGGCTGGTCGCTCGCTGGCTTCCATTGCACGTCGAAGCACTACTGTAGTACATGAGTCATTGTGACTTGGGGCAAATAAATCGTTTCGGTGACCGCCTGTTGGCTAGCAACGAGGCGGTCAGTGCAGCACAGTGGATGCATACAAGTGGCACTTGCTTGGTAGCCAAAATTGGAGCTTGGTCAGTGTGTCTGCCTGCATTACTGTTTGCCTGCAGGGTAGCATCGGCGTCGCCACCGCAGGCACATTGGTACTGGCTGGGTGCGTGTGGTTGAAGGGGCGCTTAGACATGCAAAAGCAACATCAAGCAGCGGCCGGTTGCCAGCACTGCTGGCGCAGCAACAGTCCGGCAAAGGAACAATGCTGCTGCTGCCACTAGCTAGTGCCACTGGCACATGATAAAGGGCATGCTGGCCATGGAGCACCTCAGCATCAGCAGCAATGGGAAGTCTTCCCACAACCTCAATACGGCAACCTCCCTGCAGCGGCTGCACCACATGAGACCGACACTGCCACCACCCTATACTGAAGGCACCGGGCACGTGTCGCTCTGGTACTGGGCTGAGCTCCACGTGAGCGGTTCTTGGAAAACTTGTTGGGGGACAGCGGCGCTGCCGCTGCCACACAAGCAGTGCCGTCTGGTGACCAACATGTTGTCGGCGGCCGCACGACAGCGCAAGGTGCCTCGTTGCTGCTGCTGCTGCCGGGCATGCGTGTTACAGCGGCAAGTTCTGCTCAGCACACCTTGCGGCTGCACCCACATGCACTAGTCAAAGCAGAGGCAAGGTGGCCAGGCGCGTGCTAGAGCCAAGAGAGGGTTGAAAGTGCAAAAAGGCTACAAGCGAAGTGCCGGTCTGTGCACCCAATACCCTTGGTGGGTCACTTTTTGGCCATAGCGAAACCTGCTTCCAGGTGCACTAGCGCCGCGGGGGTGATAAGGGTCAATACAGGCTTTGACGGCGTTGTGATTCCTGTCGGCCATACAATGTGTGCGACTATCTTGAGGGCCATGGTAGCCTATGGTCATGCATATATACGTATATACTTCTTGAAGTATAAAATTGCACCCACATGAAACCCAGCAGGACCAAGCCAGAGTGGGCCAGGGGGGGCGATCTGACCAGCAGCAGTCTCTCACACAAACTTTTGCAGTTGGTGAGGACACGGCGCAGACAGTCCTGGCCTTGGTTCACAGCTGCTGCTGCTGCGGGTGGTGCTACATGCCGCATGCGGCTACATACGGCTCGATTTTACTCCCCCTACCAGTGCACGCAGGCAGTCACTGCGCGCATGGATATGGCACTAGCAGTGTGTGCGGCATGTGCTGCAAGAGAAGCACTGTAGCATACAGCAAGGAAGCAGTGTCACAGGTGTGTCGTTGCGCGTGCAGCAGCACTTCCTCCGTTGCGTGCATCCGCAGGAAGTGAGCACTGCTGCACGCGCTCCCCTGTTGGGCTCCCCAAAACAGCTCAGCGTTTCGGCGCAATCGCCCCTTTTGCTGTAGCTGGACCGACCAGCTGCTGCTGGTCAGGGTAGGGGGCTCTCAGCTGGTGCCGGTGGTGCCAACCCTGAGCTAGCGGAAACGCGCTGAGCTGCGGCTGCATGCACAGCCACTGGTCAACTGGCACTCATCGCAATTCCACTTGCTCCAAGATGGCGCCACCCGTGAGCCCCCATGGGTGTGCAGGACAGTGTAAACCAGCTAAAGCCCAGCCGCACCCACCGCACCAAAAGCTGCGCGCCTGCAGCACCAGCCGAAGCGGCGGCTACTGAAAACAGCACCATAATACCTTGTTGACCATAAACATGCCGACCATGTTTGCAGATACTAGCTCTGTGCCCTGTGTACATCTTGTATGGAGTGTCCCCTCTCCAGTTGAGCCGCCATCATGTCTATATAACAACAAGTGCTGCTGAAATGACGAGATACAGTTTCATTCATCCGGGACACATCGGTGACCAAAAGCACAAAAAGCACGTACCACGACATTCCAGATTACCGTCTAGTGCTTATTTACCCCCCCCCGTCAGTAAGAGGGAGGGTTTTAACTGAGCGTCCCCAATTACCCCCCCCCCCTTTTAACTGGCGCCCCCTATTTGCTTCACCACCCTTCTTAACCCGGCTCCCCCTTATTACTTCACCCCCCCCTGAACCTGGCGCCATCTTATGTTTTACCCCCCCCACCAACCAGCACGGCCAGCACAGCCTGTTTCTGCTGGGTCCATGTGATGCAAGCGATGCCCCTGCTTTGGCAGTGCACCCTGGTAGTGCTGCAAGGGCTACAGCCAGCTGCACATATGCAATGTCAGAGCTGGCCGAAAGAGCAGCAGGTGTGGCAGCAGCGCCTGGCTGCTCGTCATGAGAGGGCAGGACAGGGCAGTGCCCAGGCAGTGCCGTTGGTGCTGCCCCCCCCCCCTCCATGGGTGACCGGGTGCTCTTGCTGCAGCAGGCAGCAGCTGCAACAGCACACCCCCAGCACCAGGTGCTGGTGCTAGCGGCGGCAGCGCCAGGCCCGGGCGTTCTTTCGGGCACCGCATGGATGCCTGCTGTCAAACACGGCCTGTTCTTCAAAACCTTGGGTGCAGTTGCTGCGAGAGCGTTCTGAAACCCCAGAAACGGCCGGGAAACTTGCGCGCACGCACTAGCAGCAGCACCAGAGGGGGTTTGCATGAGCACCAGAGGCGTCTGGGAGCTTTGTCCCTAATTACTTACCCCCCCCCCCAAAAGGTTTTAACTGCTCGTCCCTAACTATTTACCCCCCCCCCCTTTTTACTGCTAAACCCTATTTACTGAGGGGGGGGGTAGATAAGCACTAGACGGTACATGTTTGCACACACACACCAAAGTGTCCTGAGTCACTGGCACTTGCTTGCGGGCAGCGCGCTCTCACCTCCTCCTTGAACCAGGGCGCCCTGTTCCGCCGCAGCCACTCCAGCACTTCCAGCTGCCCATTGTACGCCGCCAGCTCAGCCGCCTCCTTGTCCCACGGACACTTCTGCGAGCGCGCCCACTGCAGCACCTCCAGGTGGCCAAACTCCGCCGCCCCCGCGCACGTCTGCTCGTCCCACGCGCAGCCGTTCTTGTGCGCCCACTGCAGTACGTGCAGGTGGCCGGCCTCCGCCGCCGCAGCGCAGGTGTCAGCGCCCCACTGGCAGCCACCATCAGTAACTGCCCACTGGAGCAGGGGCAGCCGCCCCCGGCGCGCAATGCACGTGGTGAGGGAGGGGGCGGTGGGGCAGCCCTGCGCCACCGCCCACTGCAGCAGACCCAGCGTGGCGGATGTCACCGCGGCGATGGATGTGGCAGTGGGCGGCAGTGCTCGTTGCTGGCGCTGCTGCTGAGCACTGGTGGCGTAGATGCGTTGCAGCTCCGAGCAGACAGGTGCTACTTGGAGGTAGTGGCCGGGGCCCACAAACCCCAGGACCATGCTCCAGACATCGGCGCCTGCACAGCGGCAGGCGGGCGCAGGAGAGGCACAGCACATAGACAATGTTGTGTACACATGGGTATGGGGAGGTGTAGGGAATGAGCGTGTGTACATGCACTGCCAGGTACTGAGTGGCCAGGGGGTATATTGCTTGTGTGCTCAGCTGATGGCATGCCTTGGAGAATAACCAGATCAGCCACCACCACAAACTCGAAATGGACTGCGTGCTGGGGGCAGCAGCCCGCGCAACAGCATGGTTAGCAGCAGCAGCGCACAGCAGCAGCCGCAGCAGCACATGGCCGCGGCAGCGGCACCTTTGTGTGCAGATACGATAATGCCACCGTGTACAGTGTCCCAGCACAAGGAACAGCCACCAGAACCAGTGGCAGCAACGCAGCGACGGCAAAACGGAGCTCCATCCCTACATTTGTTATGGGCGTTCTTCCCAACCAGGAAAGGTTTTGGACAACGGTTACCATGAGAGGCAAGACCAAGCTGTTATAAACAGGTGCAAGTTGTCCCTAGCGTTAGGGTAGGCACACTCAGCGCCAGCCGCCAGCTTGCCAGCTGCAATGTCACGTTGTTAGTGGACATCACACGTCATTCTCACCGCAACATGATGCTCTCACATTGCTGGCAGTGGTGTGGCCATTCCTCAAGCCCCGGCATGCCATGTACTGGCGTAGCAGCCGCCTACCGCTTGCTGCCTCAAATGCAGGCGGAAGCGCGGCTCGGCACCAGCCAGAATAAAACCAACACCAGAACGGCAGTACTTGCGTTTTGTCTGGTATGCCTACCACAGTGCGGGAGGGTGCCCTGCGGGTGAGTAGTGCGGCACAAGTGTCGAGCGTGCAAACACATGGGACGGCCTGCCTGAGTGCGTGCCACACACACAGCAGTGGCACGCCAGCTCAGTGCACGCAGCACCTCACACATCCCCCATCCGAACCAAGCCACACCGCCCATATGCAAGATGAACGATTACCTGCCGTGCGTGAACTAGTGCTGCTGCAGTGCCAACATGTCCAGGCCAAACTGCAACATCAGAACCCGCCATGTTCAGCGGTGGTGCAGCTTGCTGGCAGGCACTGTGGCTTGACCAACAGGTGCTGCTGCCCACTCATTATCCAGTTTCCACGCACCTACTGGACATACTACAGTAGTATATGTGGGGATATGCTGTGGGCAGGTTCACACCTGCTGAGCATGAGTAACCTCCCCTCCCCCCGGCGTCCACACCTGTGGAGTTCACAACGGCTTCATACCACGCCGCCTCTTCGCTTGCGCGCATGAGTAGGGTTGCGGGAATCGTAACTATTTTCAAAATTACTCTGTAATCAGTAGCGTACTTTCGCCGCAACCTCATAAACACTTGCAACAACTTCCATGATGTTTTGTGCGCGGCACAGCAGGGCCATCACAAGTGGTAGGCATCGTAGATTGCTGTAGGCATCTGCAGCGGGCGTCATGGAATTACCGTCGACCGTAATGTCCTGAAACTTCCGGCAACCCTACGCACGAGCGACAGCAGTGCCGCATGCATGCCTCGCCGCAGCCAGCCTCCTGCTGCTGCACGCACTGACACTGCCGTTGCCTGGGCAGCCTTGTTGGGTAGAGATTCACACACTTGTTGGTGCGGCAAGTCATGAGAGGTGCACGTGTGGCGAGCCGTGACTACTGCAAGCTTTGCTGCAGCATGTGCGTCCGCACGCAGCGTATTTTAGCACCACCACATGCCTGCTGGTGCGCGTGCCTAAGGCCCGGTGTTGGGGCCAACCACAACCACCCCCACTTTCAGTTGCAAGGTCCGGAGCGCACATGACCTCATGTCTGTGAGCACACAAGCTTCAGAGGTGCACACTGGGCCATACTTACTTCCTAGGCGGCCCAGTGCTTGGCTGGCACACGCGCACACACAACCACCAGTTTTTCAGCACTAGAAGGGGGGAAATAATTGTTGAGGGGGGGAGTAGCGTCTGAAGCAGCATGCCAGATCAGGAGCAGGCTGGTGGCCTAACCCTAAGATGTGAGAGGTGCCTTCGGGCTTGCCGGTGTGCACACGCGTGTATTTGGCGTGGGCCGCGAGCACTTGCTGCCTTTTTCAACCGCTGTTTTGGAGGAAACTAACCTATAATTGCCAGTTCGCAACAGCACCGCAACCATGTCTGCAAGGGCAGTCACAGTGACAGGCAGCTCCCTGCCACAGGCAAGCTGCAGCAGGCGCCAGGGCATGTCCAGGCGGTGATCACCCCACACCCTGCCCCCTGCAGTGAGGTGTGTGTGGGCTGCTGTGGCACTGTCTGGTGCTGCTGTCGTGCCGCAACAACATGCGGCTACATCAGAGTGCTTTCTGTAAGGAAAAAACGGCAAAAATGGGTCACCTTGCCCTCGAACTGGCAATAAAAGGCCCCCCTGCCTTCCTACGCTGAGCAGAAGCACCTGGAGTGTGGTGCTCGCGGCTGCTGCAGCGGTGGTGCACTGAGACCTTTTTGAACTGCTTTTCACCAAGTACAAGGGGAACATAACCTGCGCGGACATTCCTGGGCACCACAACCGACGTAGTGGCGAGGGCGGCGCACCACGTGGGAGCTGTGGCGGCACGCGCGCAACTGCATGATAGTCTGCGCAGGTCCACAGTGCCCCGCACCGATTGCAGGGCCGCACATCACGTCTCTGCGGCCACTGCGCTCTCTCGCCAACTCGCCAACTGCCACTTGTTCGGCACGGTTGTGGGTTGGCCAACGCCAGGCAGATCGCCCTATGCTATATGCTGGGGGTATGAGAAAAGCTGGCGACCGTATGCCGCTGCTGCACCTCGGGTGCCGCTCCGCCGCCATCGCCCGTGCTGCTACTGGTGCGGTGCTCGGGGAGGGGGGTGCCGGGTGCAACACAGCTCTCTCTCGGTTGCCAAAATCGAACGGTGCTTGTGTGCCAAGTGTGTTCTCACCGTGAGGGAGGGCAGACGCATGTTGGCGCTCCTGCTGCTGCTGTGCGGCATCGATTGCCCCCTTGCACACCCTCTTGCTCATGTTTCCGTCTGCTACGCCACGCCGCCCTGCCGCTGTCTCCGATCCTCAGGTGCACTTTGGCAGGTGTGTAGTGTGTGTGCGTGCGTGTGCGCGCGCCAGCGCGCGCGCAGCTGCTTCTTCTGCCATGCTCAGCAGAGCTTGCAAACGCGTTAGTGCTCAGCAGTGCTGCTGCAGGTGTGTTGCTGCATGCGTGTGTGTGCACGTGTGAATCGAGGCGCTCGCGAGCCGTGCCCCCCCCGCCCTGTGCGCACACCGAAAACAGCAACGGACGGGGTCTAAGGCATGCCTTAGCACGCAGCAGCAGCAAGTAGCAACAGCAACCCTGCGCGTGTGCTGCCTTGTTTCGGTCCCGCCCGGTGTGTGTGTGTAACTGCCAACTGGCCAATAATTTGACTTGTGTACGTATACGGTATACGGTGTGTGCATGTGCGCAAAGCAACGTCTGTGTGTGAAGCGCGGCGCGCGGTGGCGCACAGCAACAGCAACGGTAGTAACTGCTGTGCTGAGTGTAGTAGTGAGCGCATCGGCTGCCTGCAGACAGCGACGGGGGACGGCGACGGCGACACACGGGCACACAAGCAGCACACACACGCGGGTACAGTGGCTGGGGGAGCGGCGCAACAAACGCCGTGTAGCAGTCTTCGCAGTCGGGGTTGTGTCACACGCGCTACTAACACTCTAGCGCACACACCAGGATTCTGCGGGCGGTGGGACACACACTTCAGGGACACTGCATCACAAGAGTGGCCAGCTGTACGTCATCACCGTGACAGACAGAGGGGCTGGTTAGGAGTTCCTAAACAGGTAACGGACTCATGCGATCGCCCGCAGTTGTAGCGCTGGCTGCTGCTGCTGCTGGTGAATACGCTGCTGCTGCTGCTGTGCTGCTGCTGCTGCTGCTGCTGCTTTGCTGGTGGTGCTGCTGCAGATGATGGCATTGCCGCGGCACCGTGCTGGTGCTGTTGGTGCTTTATTGCTGTCGTGGCACAGGAGTTGGCACACAGCACCACCGGCGGCAGATCATGCTCTCAACTGCTGCGGCAGCGTGTAGCCCTTCCTTCGGTACACCAGGCATGCGCATGCTGTTGCGCGACGCGCCTGACAGCTGTGCATCTAGATCTTCGCATGTTGCTGCTGTACGCGTACGCATCTGCAGGAGCAGCAGCAGTTGTTGGCTTTGGACTTTGGACCAAGTGCACTGCTCACAGTCCACTTCGCCCTCATGTCTTTCTAAAGACTAAGACATAACTTGTTTGAAATTTTGAGCACTGTCGTGCCCTGGGCTGCGGTAGCCCTGCATGGGATAGCGCAAACACCTCTTTGATGACAACTGGCGCCAGGGCATCAAGGCATATGCACTTGCTGCCCCTTGAGGGTGGTGGTGCCCCTGGCGGAAGGCACACAACTACCGTCCTTCATGTGCATCTCCGCGACATGTGAACACGTACTTCAAGTGCACCACATGCCATATGTGCGAGATGGCGTGTGCATGCGGCTGACTTAGACATTGGAACACACCCACTGCCTGCAAGGCACACCAATGTGGCAGGCGTACACTTCGTGTACTGTACTTGAAGTATGTACTTCAGAAGTACTTCAGAAGTAGTATGTGTGCATGTTTTATGTGCAAAGTAGTGTATGCATGGTGTCGCCGCAAGGCTGCGCGCGCTATGCACAATACGGCAGGCGCAGCCGTGCACAGCTACGGGGCGTCGTTGTGCTGCTAGGGCGCCGCTTGACTCTGGCGCTCACACAATTAACTCAGCAGTGGCGGCAAAGGTGCATCACACAGCACATGTCCACATGTTGCGTGTGTCGGGATGAGCGCCTGGGCCCACCAACTTGAAGTTGTAATTGGCCACCAAACTAAACTTCAAGTTGTGTCATCGGCAAATAGCACTTGCGCTGTTGCGCAGGCAAGCAGCGGCGCCGCTCTGGTAAGAGAGCATTAAGCCGAAGGCTTCAAGTCTACGCAACACAGCGTTTGTGGCCTGCGTCCCAACCTAGTGCGCCATCGCCCCCCCCACCACCGCCCTGTGTTTAATTTCAAGCTTGTGCACAGATGACCCCATTCCGCAGCTGTAACCCGACCCTGCGTTGTCCCCCCCCCACATTGTGCCACCTACCGCTGGCAGGCAGTAACAAAAACATGAGGAGGGAGCGGGCGTGCACATGCCACTGGTGCAGCAAGGCTTACCACAGCCAGCTCTAACCCATCTGCTGAGCAGGAACCATGTATGGTACACGGCACCACTGTCAACCGCTACTGCCACCGAGGGTGATAGCTGTGGTGCTGGTGCTTGTCATGTGGCTGCGGCGGTGCAACACCTGGTCATGGGCAGGTGAGTGTGCCACTGCCATGTACTGTGCGATGTACTACTTGTATGGGGGGGATAGCCCTGCGTAGATACTCGCTGCTACGACCCAACAAAGATGCAAAAGACAAGTGTGGGCCAGTGCTTAGCCATAACAGCGCTGTAATACCGTAAATGACAATGCATAGAGAGGGGGCCTTGCACCACGACGGGGGCGTACCATATACCGCATTCCCGTGAGGCTCACTCCTTGCTGGCGCGGCACCAACGACCGATGTAAGGTGCCTATATACTCGAAGTACTTGAAGTACTTAACATATACTTCGGAAGTATGTAGGTTTAACAAGGGGGGAGGCACCTGCTGTCATTGGCAGCCTGAGCACTCTTCAAACTCGGAGCAGGAGCCTGTCCCTCTTGCCCCTCCATGTGGCTCTTAGGCAGTGCGGAAACGAGCCAGTGTACACACGTGCACTTCGGCAGACATTTGTAAATAATACAGACCTCCATTCCACAAGTTCTTCGAATTTGTTTTGTGTTCACATGCACGTTTGGACACGCCGCAGAGGGCGTGCCATGAGAGGTTGGACAGGGAGCACAGCGTGCTCCGCTGCCACCGCGTGGGGTACTCTGTACTTCTTGAAGTACAATGCGGGTACGTTGGGATAAACACCCACGTGCTAGCTACAGCCAGCCCGCCACTAACAGCGCAGGGGGGTTGTTATGTATGCATATGCTGCGTTATTGATGGTGGTGGTAGGTAGGCTTTCAGCCTGCAGCAGGTTGCGCGGGGTGGGTTTAGACTTCAAGTACTACAGTGGTCGAAGTGCATGCTTTTATGCTCCGTCTTTAACGGTAGTGGTAGGTATTACTCAACCCTGCTGCATAGCAGACTCCTGAGCACACACTGAGCTTGTGGAGTGCGGGACTAAGACAGCAGCAAGGCATGCCGTGACGCAAACAAAGCTGTTCCCAGCATGTATACTGAAGTATATACTTCGATGTGTATGCACATGCCCATATTAAGTATACCGGGTACTTCAAATCATGGTACGTGTGTACATTGAAGCCTAGACTAAAGCTATGTACCAGCACTTCGAAGTGGGTACGTTTATTACACTCCATTTAGGGCGCGGAAAACCCTGTGCACATGGCGTGCGTGTGACTGGAAAGAGCTGTCCCCTGCTGACTAACAGGATGGCAATGCTAAGGACTGCACAATCTATTGTAAGCCTGGCATGTTGCCACATCGCTACTCTTATGAATTACAACCCCAAAGCATGTACTTCAAGCAAATACTTCAGGAGCAGTTCAAGTACATACTTCAAATATGTGGTTGCAAGTACGTACGTGTATAGCTCCAAGGTTTTAAAGTGCTGCTGCGTGCAGCGCATGTGCAGCGACACTGTAGCAGTACATTGGCAGCAGCGGATGTGTGTGCGCATGCTTAGAGGAGCTGAGAGTATGGTGAGTGCACCGACCGCCCACAAGCACGAGAAAATGTGTCAGAAGCAGGTAACCACGCTCAGCCTGGCCAGTGCAGCATGGTCTCCTCACCAACAGAAAAAAAAACACCTGCGCCGCACATGCAACCACATGCTTAGTTCAACTTCACAGTTGAAGTTCGGCCATGGCACCCACATAGCTGTCTCTGCATTTTGCCTGTGCACAGGAGGCGGCCACAAAAACAGCACCGGAGCAGCGTGGCCACCCGCCGGGAGTCGCCAGCAACATGATGGCATGACATGGCAGGATGGCATGCGCAATGGCATGCGCACTGGCGCAGGGCCACTGCTGGCAAGGCCTCAAGGGCGTCTCAATGGCACCGTCACAGGACCAGCAGCGTGGCCGCCTGGCAGGCCACCACTGGGGCGGGAACTTGAACTTAAAGTTCCACCTGGTCACCAGCAGCAACCGCAAGCTGCTGCTGAGCAGCCGCTGCAGCTTGGTGCTCGACAGCAACATGTTGGTGCTCAGCAGCAGCTGGTTGCCAATGGGGACGGGCCCCCAAGTGATGGCAGCACACCACACCGCGAGCTGGCCACCTGTGAGTGCCCTGCCACTGAGCGCAAATGTACTTTGAAAATGTATACCATCCAGTGCATACTTGCTTGTCACAGCAAAAAAAAATGATGTTTTTACTGGGCCGCCCCTTTACCCCCTTTTAAGGCCGTTTTTCATAGCTACCCAGAAACGCGCTAGGCCGATAACTAACGCCCCTTCGCGACGGAGGGCCAGTTTACTCTTTAAGTGGGCCGCAGCCGGCTAGAAACTAGAGCACGTTCATCGGTGGCCTCAAAGCCGCCAGTAACCTAAGCTAACTCTGCGCACACACGCCTGCAGGCGAGCGTGCCCCTACAGGGGCTTCCGCTGCTGTTGAAATGCCTGCTGCGCTGCGAGCCACCCGCAGCAGTTGCGTGTAGCGGCAGCACGACCTGTTTTCCTTTCGAGACAGTTGTCGGTGGCCGATAACCGTGGCCAATAACTGTGCAAAAGGGCTCCAGGGCCAGCCACGGCGGCCGAGAGGCTCGTTGGTGGCAGCAGGTGCCTGGCTAGCATCAACAGTAGCCCTACTCGCGCAGACGCACCCACGTTTGGTGGTGTGTGGCGGCAGTGGTGTGGCTGCGCGCTCCCTGGTGCCTGCACCCGTTTGTCGTTTTCAGTTGCTGGCCGCCTGTGAAAATCGTGGCCGATTTCCTACAGAAACCAGTTACCTGGAGCGCGTTTTGGGGTCGCTATGAAAAACAGCCTAACTGGCGCTCCATAACTACTTCACTCCCCATTACAACTGGCGCTCCCTAATGGCTTATGCTTGAAGTAGGCTCTGTACTTGAAGTGGGCTGTTACCCTGACTACCCCCCGCCCGCCACAAGTTCCGACTGGGCATCTCTAAATGCTTTACCCGTCCCTGGCGAACGAAGCAGGCACCAGAGGATATGTATATTTACAATGCTGTGCTGTACTCCAAAGTATGCACTTAGGGAAGTACTACTGTAGTATATAAAGACTACATGTATACGTACTTCAGCGATGTATTTCAGCGCAGACATGCGTGCGTTGTGCGCTCACCAACGATGGTGCATGGACTTGGCGCCACAGCAAATTGCACACGTGCCTTGAGGGAGGTTGGACATGCAATTTGTGTTTGTGTGTGCTTTTGGAAGGTGTGGCCTGGAACGTGTTCAACTTGCTGACTGCACGTGTCGTCTGTTTCATTTAAATGCTTCTGGTGCCGAACATTTGTGGCGTGTTTAAATGATGTACCTTACACCCTGTCTCCTCAGGCAAAAGACTGATGGATTGGTGCGGTCATGTTTGACTGTGGGGTTGGACAACCAGTCTCTGCATGCTGCACCAGTAACAGCTTTTACAGTCTCACAGAGTAGATGTGGTGTTACTGTGGTGTCTCGCCCCCCTTCAGGTATAACCTCCGCCGCCTGGATTGACTAGGGGTGTTGACTTGGCTCCCTAGACAGCTTCCTGTCCCTTTGTAATTGGCCACACTATGAGCATCTGTATTTGGGAAGTACAATGCCCCCCCTCCCACTTCCCGGGCCGTAGCACAATTACTGTCAATAGAGGCAGCTGGTTTTGACAGTACCTTAAAGATATACTGTGTGTGGCACTTGGGTATAACAACACTGTGTGTACTGCACTACTTCACAGAAGACCATCAAATAATAGTTTCGGATGACTTCCTTACACTGTGCGGCGGCGGAGCCACACACCCGCGTGCATAAAGCCCTGGCTGCAACCCCAACTGCTGGTGGCCCACGCATGCGGTTGCGTCTCTCAGTGGTATGTTATATGCCGCATATGCCGTAGACGCACTGTTGTGGGCAGGCTACATGCGACATGGGACACCTCACACGGCTCATGCACTGCACTCACACACGCACAGACTAACCCAGGCAAGCTCTGCTTGATGACTGCTCTATACTGCTGCCGTCTGCAGACTGCAACGCGGGCAAAGAACTGATCTCGTTCGTCTGTTACGATTGCAACTACGGCTACTACTCAGCGGCAGGCTATTATACAGTATGTTCGCAGTGTCCCAACGGCACCTTCACTACTGTAACAGCAGCAACTTCAAGCGCACAGTGCACAGGTAAGCGCAGCGCACGTAACACATGCACATGGACTTGAAGTTGAAGTTCTACTCCTGGACCAACTTTGCGACCGAAAACCATGCAGTACCTAGGTCATCACGCGTGGCACCCAGCCATGTGTGTGCGTGACGCTCGGGCTGGCTGGCTTTGACGGCTGCAATATACTTCGTGCCCCACCAAATTGAATACTGCAAGGGACACAACCGGCGCATATTGCTCACTTGACACGGGACTGTTCAGCGTGTCAAGTACAACATGCGGGCATCAAGGAGCGGGCCCCTTACCTTTTTTCTGCAGCGGTGTCTGTACAAGTGCGCTTGCATATGTTCATGTGTACGTCACCATCGCACACATGGTTTCTTTGCCCAGTACTCGCAGGTGCACTTGCGAATCGCTGATGGCATCACTGTGTGTGGAGTGCGTGCTTGCTCGCTGCGAGACTCAGTGATCCACGGCATGCTGCAGCAACAGTTTCTGCGCCATTTGTTCTCAGACCGCACGCATGGTCACACCGCGCATGTCAGTGGCACACATGGGCCCCTGGTGCAAGTGCCCAGGGCTGTGATGGCAGACACCCGCCCGTGATCGTGTACAGTAACTGTGTACTCTTATTAAACTCCGCTTAGGGCGCGGAAAGCCCTTTGCACACGGTGCGTGTGACCAGGAAATCAGAC
>JAULBY010016079.1:0-20951 GCA_032358315.1 Ophiocytium majus
CGCGCACGGCGCGGTTTTCGATGTAGGCATCCTCGACACCGTTATGCAGTTGGCGCAGGTAGTCGCCACTCGCCGAGAGGATCACCGCAAAGTCAGTCCACTTGCGGTGCAGCAACTCATGCAGCACAAAGCCAGCGTATTTCCACACCAGCGCCTCGGTCACGACTGCATCATCCGCGACATTGGCAAGCATGACATCGCCATGCTGATTGACGGCGGCAGTGGTAATGCCGCTCTCCCAAGTGATCTTGATTTTTACGCCCAAGTCAGAGGCAATTTTATGTGCTGCCTTTTCGACACCGGAGCGGAATTGGATACCGTTTAAACGTTTCATTGTGAACCTCTTAGATGTTGGCGCGGATGAAGTCCGCAGAAATGTAGGTGGCCTTGATGGCCTCGATGGCGGTAGCCGACTCGGACGGTTGGCGGTGTCCAATCGATGCAGCCCATGCCTCATCGACACCAAGCACCGAGACCGAGCGGATAAAGGCCATCACTTGGCGGATCGATGGTGCATCGATGATGTCGCCGCTAGTCACCTTGGCACGGCATGCGTGTACCGCCTTCAGTACATGGTCAGCCAGCGCCTCAGTGCAGCCAGTGTGGCGGGTCACTGCATTGATCTCATCCGACAGGGCAAGATGTTTAAACGCTACAACCCGAGCGAAACGGTCAGCCAGTGCCGAATTCATCTGCCGAGTACCAGCGTAGCGGCCCGACTCATCGCCGTTGGTCAGGGTATTGTCAGCAGCAAAGACCAGCACGTTAGGCGCACGGCGGCGAACCGCACCGCCATAGGACACCGCAGAATTTGGCTCTAGAAAACCGTTCAGCGTAGCCAGTGCGGCAGGATCAGCGTTGGTGATCTCATCGAGCAGGATCAGGGTAGCGGGAGTGGTGAAAGCTTGCAGGAAGTCGCCCTCTGTGAACACGGTATCGCCATTGACCAGTCCCATCGCGCCGATGTAATCCTCGGAAGTGGTGTACTTATGGAAGTTGATGCGGCAGTAGCCGCGACCAGTGCGAGCCGCGAATTGTCGGACGGTCTCCGATTTACCAGTGCCTTTTTCACCGCCAAACCACAGGTTTTCACCAGTGGACTGCGACAGTAACAGGTGCTTCAAGATGCCTTCAGTCCACACAAAGCAGGGATCGATGGCGGGAGCGTTGGCATTGTCGTAGACATCGACCAGCAACGCATTACCTGCAACGTCATAGACATCGACACCAAACACATCCGACACTGGCACGGTCTTGACCTTGGACACCGAGACCATCTGCCCTACCGCAGTCTGAGCGCCAGCCGCCACAACCGCCGCTTCGAATGGTTTAAACGCATCGCGCACTGCGTTGGTCACCTGATCAGTCACCAGTGCAGGATCGATCTGCCCCATGCGATCCACATTCTGAGCGAGACCGCGCAGCGCCTTGTCTACCGCCTCGATAGCTTCGATCATCACGGGCTGGCCTTGTTCGATAACGTCCAGTCGATCCACGGCGCGGGAAAGCTTGCTCATGGTGTCCAGTGAGCGCTGATCTGCACGGTCAGCAACAGTGCGAACAGGGTTTACCGCCTGATCGATAGCGATAGTGTCGCGCACCGCATCAGCGACTGCATTAGCGACAGGGTTGCCGTAGACAGGGGGTAGAGGTACGGCGTTTCGGACATCAGCCAAGGTGTAGGGGCCGCCGTTGCGGATCTCCCCTGCCATTTGTTCGGCGGCATTGGCCTTGTCGATCCACTTTGAATTGCCGTGGAATTGTTTAAACGCACCATGCACAACAGAGATGGGCAGTTTTAAGATATCGATTTTGTGATCCAGTGCCATGCTTATGCTCCAAGGTTAAAGGTGTCGCCGTCTACGGGGCATGAGGGTAAACCCTGATCCGCCCACTTGGCAGTCAGTCGCACGGTGTACCCGCATGATGGGCAGATCGCCTTCAGCATGCGAGTGGCTTGCGTCTTGCGAGTGGACATCGATAGTTGGGCGTGAGGGTAGTCGCCAAGGCCATCGATGATGGGGCCGAACGCAGCCTTGAATGCGTCACCGCCAGTGGTAGCCTTGTATGCCTTTTTCCCTGCGGCAGGGATCAGGTGCATGGCATCCGCAGCCTTTTGGAAGTTGACGCCATGATTCATCGCGCCCGAAACGGTATGGCACAACTCATGCACCAAGATATCAGCGACCCGCATAGGGTCTGCCACTGTGGGCGAGATCAAGATCTCCATGCACTTGTCAGCGCTGGCAGTGTCTGCCCAGCATTCACCGACAGCACCGCCGCGCTTGGCGTTGGAGGGGAAGCCACAAGTGACGCGCACCTTGGCGGCGATGGGGCTGGCATATGCCCCGAACAAGGGGCGGAATTCCTCGATGGCTGCAACAAGCCATTCCTCGCGGGTAGAGTAGATTTTCATAGGTCAATCTCCAAACAGTGCAACATTACACTGGTATGCCCCGCAAGGCATACCGCTGGAATGTTAGGAAAGGATCAGTTGGAAGTTATAGCTGGCATCCCATTGGGTCATAAATTCGCTGATCACCCAATCGCTGACGGTCTCATCAGGCTCGACACCGTAGGGGATCACCGTAGCAGTTGCTACCTTTAGACCATTACGGTCATAAATTCTTAGCACCGACTCTTCTACAGAGGCAATCGCGCCAACGATCTCATGGTAGTAGCTGGAGCGTTTTACCTGCCACTCTTCGCCATCCCAAACCGATACGGTATTGCCATTGTGGAGTGCGTACTTGACTAGGTTTACATAAGCTTTCATCTTGAACCTCTACGTTACCGTGCGACATTGCACAACCACATTGTAGTAGTGCTTTAAACATTGACGCAATACTTACCCAAGTAAACCGTAGGGGTATTGATTGAAGCAGGGCAAACAGGCTAACCAGTGACTAATGGATATACGCGATGCGCATGCGTAGCACAGGTCATGCCAACAGGTGTCGCCAATGTGTCTATTTGCCAAATTTTGAACGGATCTGAGCGACTTTAGGGGGTTGGTGCTACCTAGCCCTTGGTGCATGCGCTGAAGTCGCTCTATCGCGTTTTTCACCATTTTGGTGCATTTGTTATCCACAATTTGCGGTGGATAACTTTACTTATGCACAGGCTGTGGATAACATTGGGCCACGAACAGTGCTGTTTAAATGCACAGTGCTGTATACTTGACCAGTAAAGACCGCGAAAAGGGCAAAGACTATGAGTAAGACAACGTCAATAGATTATCTCAATGATCTAGAAAACGCCGCGCAGCAGGATGGTGAGACAGTAGACGATCAATGGGCAGATACTGATGCGGATGTGCTGGCGGCAGCGGCAGAGGCACCAGCCAAGCGCAAAGACGGTCAGGTCATAACCGCCCCGAGGCAGAGGCAGTTAACCCCGAAACAGATGGCCTTCGTAAGAGCAAAGATATCAGGCATGAGTAACGCAGATGCCTATAGGGAAGCATACCCTGATGATCACAGTAGCAACAGGGTAATCAGTGCCAATGCATACAAGCTAACAAGGCATCCAGTCATAGGGCAGATGCTGGAGGATGCATGGGGCGAGACTGCGGAAGCACTGACTGAGGATCTAGCAGCGACAAAGAGGTATGTACTAAGGCAGCTACTTGCACTGAGCAAGGGAGCCAAGCAAGAGGGCAGCAGACTCAAAGCATTAGAACTAATGGGCAAAGCAGCAGGGGTGTTTACACCATCAGTGGAGACTGAGGTAGCAGCACCAAGCGCTGATCAGTTGAAGAGGGAACTGTCGGGGCACTTGAAGCTGCTAGGGGGCAAAGCGGCGTAAACGGCAGGTGTTTAAACGGCTGGCGGCGACCCCACCGTACCCCCACCACCCCTAATGGCCCGCACATGCCCCCGCCTACATTACGCTCTAATCCGCTCAAATGATTACATAGCACCATACCCCCATCCAAGACTTATCCCCACCCCCCGGGGTATATATAAATTTTAGAAAGATAGTTGCGAACGTTCTCAATATCGTTTAAACTCTCAGAATGACTCAACGCAGACAGCTAGTCTTAGATTTTATTAGGGCCTACATTAGGTTGCATGGTGTATCACCTTCTTATGAGGTGATAGCTAGGTCTTTGGGGATGTCTTCTAAGTCAAACATCCATAGGATTGTTCATAGGTTAAAAGAGGACGGGCATATTGAGATTAGGCCGTATAAGTTTCATTCCATCAAGTTGGCGGATAAGTCTATGAAGGAGATAGCAAAGCTATGACTCTCCTTACGGCTAAAGAGATTGCGGGGTATTTGAGTATTGTGGATAAGGTTCCCGATACCGAGCGGGCTAAGATTAATACCTTACTGGAGATGGATAGGGTTGAGAAGTGCAGGGAGTCATTCTTGTTCTTTGTCCAGCAGATGTGGCCTATCTTTATTTCTGGGCAGCATCATAAGATCATGGCAGATGCCTTTGAGAGAGTTGCCGCAGGGACTCTCAAGAGGTTAATCATAAATATGCCACCCCGGCACACTAAGTCAGAGTTTGCTTCTTTTCTCCTTCCAAGCTGGTTCTTGGGGAAGTTCCCGGAGAAGAAGATTATCCAGACTGCCCACACCGCAGAACTATCGACGGGATTTGGCAGAAAGGTAAGGAATCTGGTCTCCTCTGAGGATTATTCCAAGATCTTTGATACCAAGCTTTCTAGTGATTCCAAAGCTGCCGGGCGGTGGAACACTAACAAGGGAGGGGATTACTTCGCCATTGGTGTGGGTGGAGCCGTCACTGGTAAGGGTGCAGATCTTCTGATAATTGACGATCCTCATTCAGAACAGGAAGCTAAACAGAATAACCCTGCCATCTTTGACGGGGTTTATGAGTGGTATACCTCCGGGCCTCGGCAGCGTCTTCAGCCTAACGGGGCGATTATTATTGTTATGACCCGATGGGCAACCCGGGATTTAACTGGGCAGATTCTTAAGAAGTCAGGTAATGATGGGGTGGATGAGTGGGAGGTTATAGAGTTCCCCGCCATTCTGCCATCAGGCACTCCCCTATGGCCTGCGTTCTGGTCAAAGAAGGAACTAGAGTCGCTCAAGGCAGAACTACCCGTTGCTAAGTGGGAAGCCCAGTACCAACAGAACCCCACCGGTAATGAGGGTGCGATTATCAAAAGGGATCAGTGGAGAATCTGGGAGCCAGAGAACATGCCCCAGTGTGATTACATTATCCAGTCTTGGGACACGGCATTTGAGAAGAATAACAGAGCCGACTATTCAGCTTGCACCACTTGGGGAATATTTGAACACCCCAACGAGCGCGGAGAATATAAAACTAATATCATTCTTTTAGATGCGTTTAAACAACGTATGGAGTTCCCGGAGCTTAAAAAAATGGCTTTGGAGTTGTATAAACAGTGGGAGCCAGATACATTGATCATTGAGAAGCGTGCTGCTGGAGCGCCCCTAATCTATGAGCTAAGGAAGATTGGAGTCCCCCTGTCGGAGTACACCCCGGGCAAGGGGAATGACAAAATAAGCCGTGTAAACTCTATTGCAGACCTATTTGCCTCTGGGGTTGTATGGTGTCCAACAACGCGCTGGGCAGATGAGGTTATGGAAGAAATGGCTGCATTCCCTAATGGGGATAACGATGACTTGGTTGACTCCAGCAGCCAAGCATTGATGCGGTTTCGGCAAGGTGGCTTTATCC
Source organism: Ophiocytium majus (assembly GCA_032358315.1). Lineage (NCBI taxonomy): Eukaryota > Xanthophyceae > Mischococcales > Ophiocytiaceae > Ophiocytium > Ophiocytium majus. Next base: position 5,684 of record JAULBY010016079.1, read on the forward strand.
AGATTGCCTCTGATGAGGAAGATGAAGCCCCTATCTTTCGGCGTAAATACGAATATTACTAAGGATACCCAATGGCTAATTTTGATAAGAGTTTGTACCAAGCCCCTGCTGGGTTGGATGAATTGGCAAAAGCTGAAGACGGGATTGAGATTGAAATAGTAGATCCTGAGGCAGTGAACATCCACATGGATGGACTTGATATCTCCATCGAACCGGCAGATGAAGATTTTGGTTTAAACCTCGCAGAAGAAATGGACGAGGGAGAGATGTCTTCCCTTGCCGGAGATCTGGATGGGGATATCTCAAATGACAAAGGTAGCCGCAAGGATTGGGAGAAAGCCTATACAGAAGGTTTAAAGCTTCTAGGTCTCCAGTTTGAAGAACGCACAGAGCCTTGGTCAGGCGCTAGTGGGGTATTCCACCCCATGATCACCGAGGCAGTTGTCCGGTTCCAGTCAGAAAGTATCACAGAAATGTTCCCTGCCCAAGGGCCAGTGCGGACAAAGATTATTGGAGAAGAAACTCCAGCGAAAAAAGAAGCTGCCATCCGGGTTGAGGATGACATGAACTATGAACTCACCGAGGTAATGCGTGAGTTCCGGCCTGAAATAGAGCGCATGCTGTGGAGTCTGCCTGCCACAGGATCAGCTTTTAAGAAAGTGTATTTTGATCCCAGTCTGGGACGGCAAGTATCTATGTTTATCCCCGCAGAAGATATTCTTCTTCCATATGGGACTACAGATCTAGATACCTGCTACCGCCTGACCCATGTCATGCGTAAGACTAAGAATGAGATCATAAAGCTCCAACAGGCAGGTTTCTATCGAGATATTGACCTACCCGACCCCGGCAAAGAGCAAGACAACATCAAAAAAGCCAAAGACAAAGAAACCGGCTTTAGTGATTTAAACGATGACCGCTATACCATCTATGAAGTCCACGCAGACCTAGACTTGCCCGGATTTGAAGATGTGGATGATGAAGGTGAGCCTACTGGAATAGCTCTTCCTTATGTGGTCACCATGATTAAAGGTAGCAACAAGGTATTAGCTATCCGTAGAAACTGGCAAGAAGATGACAAGCTGCGTTTAAAGCGCCAGCATTTTGTTCATTACCAATACATCCCCGGATTTGGCGCTTATGGCTTTGGCCTTTTCCACCTTATCGGTGGATTTGCTAAGTCTGCTACCAGCATCATGCGCCAGCTTATCGATGCAGGAACGCTTTCTAATCTTCCGGGTGGACTGAAGTCTCGTGGTCTTCGGATCAAAGGAGATGACACCCCTATCCAGCCGGGTGAGTTCCGTGACGTAGATATTGGCTCTGGAGCCTTGAGGGACAACATTCTTCCTCTCCCATATAAAGAGCCAAGTCAGGTTCTGGCAGGTCTTCTTGGGACTATTGTTGAAGAGGGACGTAGGTTTGCCGCTACAGCAGACATGAACATCAGCGACATGTCTGCTCAAGCGCCCGTGGGTAGCACCTTGGCTCTCCTAGAGCGCCAGTTAAAAGTGATGACCGCCATCCAAGCCCGTCTTCACTATACGTTTAAACAGGAACTTGGCCTTTTGGCAGAAATTATCCGGGACTACACAGACCCTGACTATGACTACAAGCCAGAAAAAGGCGACAAGAGCGCCAAGCGGGAAGACTATGACTATGTAGAAATCATCCCCGTATCTGATCCAAACGCAGCCACCATGAGTCAACGGGTGGTTCAGTACCAAGCCGTTATTCAAATGGCGCAGATGGCTCCGGATATTTATGATTTGCCACAGTTGCACCGCCGGATGTTGGAAGTTCTAGGCATTAAGAACGCAGACAAGTTAGTTAAATTGCCAGAAGACCAAAAACCAACAGATCCGGTCTCAGAAAATATGGCAATCATCCGTGGAGAGCCGGTAAAAGCATTTTTCTACCAAGATCAGGATGCTCATATCACAACCCATATGTCTTTCTTGCAAGACCCAACTATTGCACAGACTATTGGTCAGAATCCCCGTGCGCCACAGATACAGGCCGCAATGATGGCTCATATAGCCGAGCATGCAGGGTTTAAATATCGGGCGCAGATTGAACAGCAAATGGGTATATCACTACCTCCGCAGGACGATGAGTTGCCACCTCAGATTGAGCTTGCACTATCTACCATGATTGCTCAGGCTGCACAGCAGGTTCTACAGCAAAACCAAGGTCAGGCTGCGCAACAACAGGCCCAGCAACAAGCTCAAGATCCTCTGGTTCAAATGCAACAACAAGAACTCCAGATTAAACAAGGCGAGTTGCAGCTTAAAGCCCAAGAGATGCAGCAAAAGTTCCAAATTGAACAAGCCCGTCTGGAATTGGATGGAAAACGTCTAGCAGCAGACGCAGCAAGCAAAGCTGACCAGAACAGCCTCAAGCGCGAAACCATACAGGCAGAAATGCAGCTTGAAGGTACAAAGATTGGCGCAAAGATCAGATCTGATAAAGCTCGTCAGACCTTTGACCAAGAACACGCCGGGTTAAAACTTGGCGCACAGATCTCTAAAGATAAGAGAGATCAAGCCCTTTCTGCGTTGCAGGAAGTCGATAAATCAATAGGTGTTTAAACATGGTTCAAGACTTCGCCAGCGTATTGCGCGACCAAATACGCAAAGACATGAACAACTATGCGGACGATATGGCTGGTGGGGCCTGCCGTTCTTTTGAAGAGTATCAAAAACTATGCGGTGTTATTCAGGGCCTAGCCACCGCAGAGTCCTACCTTTTGGCCCTGCTAAAGAAAGTTGAACAATCAGATGAGTGATCTTATCTTGCCTCCGGGAGTTAGTCTCCCAAAAACAATTCAGCCAGCCGAAAGGCCGGATGAAACTGCGTCAGATGAAGAGAAAGCCAAACAGCTTCCAGATCCAATTGGATATAAGCTGCTATGTATCGTTCCGGATGTATCAGAGCATTATGAGAATTCATCTCTCTTAAAGGCTTCTGATTTTATGCGCCGGGAAGAACAAACCACAACCGTGCTTTTTGTAGTTAAGGTAGGCCCAGATGCCTATAAAGACACTACAAAGTTTCCCAGTGGCCCTTGGTGCAAGGTGGGAGATTTTGTAATGACCCGTACCTATACCGGTACGCGCTTCAAAATGTATGGCAAAGAAATGCGTTTAATCAACGACGACCAAATTGAAGGCGTTGTACAAGATCCGCGAGGTATTAGCCATGTCTGAGTTTAAATTCCCAGATGAAGTAGAGAAAGAATCCCCCAAGGAGTCCAAAGACGAGGTTGAAATTGAGCTTGTCGATGACACCCCGGAGGTAGACCGAGGCCGAGAACCGCTTGAAAGGGCAGTAATAGAGCCATCGGAAGATGAATTAGCTTCTTATTCCAAGAACGTTCAAGCCCGGATGAAGGAATTAACCCGAGTCCGCCATGATGAACGTCGAGCAAAAGAGGCAATTGCCCGGGAAAAGCAGGATTTAGAGCGTATTGCACAACAGCTTTACGACGAAAACAACCAGCTTAAACAGTATGTACAGACCGGAAGCAAGCAATACATTGACCAGTCCAAAGCTTTGGCTATAAATGAGCTTGAAACAGCCCGTTCAGACTACAAAAAAGCCCAAGAAGCCTTTGATGCAGATGCTATTTTGGCTGCTCAAGAGGCCCTTTTAGAGGCAAAAATGAAGGTAAATGCCCTAAATAATATTAGGCAAGCCCCTTTACAACAGCCAGAAAATAAGGTACAACCGCAACAATACAGAGAACCAGAGCCGCAACTAGACGAAAAAACCCTGCGCTGGCAGGCAAAAAACCAGTGGTTTAGTGCAGAAGGCTTTGAGGATGTATCCAGCTACGCATTAGGGCTGCATAAAAAACTAATCAACGCAGGCTATGACCCGCGCAGTGACGAGTATTTTCAAGAAATTGATACTCGCGTGAAAGATAAGTTCCCAGAAGTATTTGGGAATGAACGAGCTAAGTCAAATGAGTCCCATAGACGGCCTGTTTCGGTAGTCTCACCTGCGGCGCGATCCTCAGGTAAGAAAACGATCCAAATGACACCCAGAGCCTTGGCTTTGGCAAAGAAGTTTGGTATCACCCCGCAGCAATATGCTATTCAACAAGCTAAATTGGAGAACTCAAATGAATGAAACTCGTAAACCCCGTGACCTAGAGACACGCACTGAATCTGTAAGGTATGTTTATAAACCGTCTAGTTCTTTGCCAGACCCCAAAGAAGAACCCGGGTACACCTATCGCTGGATAGCGACGGCAGTACATGGAAATTCTGAGGTAATGATGACAAATGTATCGCGGAAACTCCGTGATGGATATGTCCCAGTTAAGGCAGAGGATCATCCGGAGTTGATGGTTCCCGGTAATCCGAAGACAGGCAATATCGAAATAGGTGGGTTAATGCTTTGCAAGATCCCAACCGAAAAGGCAGAAGCTATGGCTGAGTATTTTAACGGGCAAGCTCAAAACCAGATGGAATCGGTAGATAACAGCTTTTTGCGTCAAAGCAATCCGAAGATGCCGTTGTTTGCAGACCGTAAATCTACAACAACTCGCGGACGATTAAATTGACAAATTTTGTTTTTAATTTTTGGAGTTAACTATGGCATATCCTACCGTTAGCGCCCCGTATGGCCTAAAGCCTGTCAATCGTATTGACGGACTGCCCTACGCTGGTGCTATTCGCCAGATCCCCGTAGCTGCCAGTTTTGCAACCGCTATTTTCAATGGCGACACTGTACAAATTGACAGCACCGGTTATTTGGTTCTTTCTACCACCACTAACTCTGGTGCAATCGTTGGCGTTTGCGTCGGCGGTCAGTATGTAAACTCTAGCGGTCAAACCGTTCAGGGCCAATACATTCCTGCTGCTATCTCTACGTCTACTAACCCTGCTTATGCATACGTTGTGGATGATCCTATGGCCCTATTCAAGGTTGCCGTGGTTTCGTCTGGCACGACCATGAGTTCCGCAGGTCGCACTGTAGTGGGTTCCAACTTGGCTTTGGTATTAAATGCTGGCAGCACCACCAATGGTGATTCCGCATATGCCGTAACCTTGACTGGTGCTGGTACTACCGCGACTATCCCAATCCGTGTTATCGACGTAGTGCCTGAGACTGCTACCGCAGCCGATACCTACACCGAGCTATTGGTGAAGATCAACACTCACCAATATAACAACACCACTGGTGTTTAAGGAGTAAATCATGGCTATTTCACGCGCACAACTACTTAAAGAGTTGCTCCCCGGATTGAATGCATTGTTCGGTTTGGAGTATGCCCGCTACGGCGAAGAGCATAAAGAGATCTATGAAACCGAGCAATCGGAGCGTAGTTTTGAAGAAGAAACCAAGCTGTCCGGCTTCTCGGCTGCACCGGTTAAGAATGAGGGTTCTGCCATTGCTTATGACAATGGACAGGAAGCATTCACCGCCCGGTACAACCATGAGACGATTGCCTTGGGCTTCTCTATCACGGAAGAGGCTGTGGAAGATAACCTGTACGACTCCCTGTCGGCTCGTTATACCAAAGCTCTGGCCCGTGCTATGGCTTACACCAAGCAGGTTAAGGCTGCATCCGTTATCAACAATGGCTTCTCTTCGTCCTACCTCGGTGGTGACGGCGTGGCCCTGTTTAGCACGGCTCACCCCCTGATCTCTGGTGGAACCAACAGCAACCGCCCATCTACCAATGCCGACCTGAATGAGACTTCGTTGGAAAACGCAGTTATCCAGATCGCAGGTTGGACTGATGAGCGTGGTCTGTTGATCGCAGCCAAGCCCCGCAAGCTGATTGTTCCGCCTGCTCTGATGTTCGTTGCTACCCGTCTGTTGGAAACCAGCCTCCGTGTTGGCACTACCGACAACGATATCAACGCTTTGAAGAACAACGGTTCTATCCCAGAAGGCTACACTGTGAACCACTTCTTGACCGACGCGAACGGCTGGTATTTGACCACCGACGTTCCTAACGGCTTGAAGCACTTTGAGCGTATGGCGCTGACTAACAGCATGGACGGTGACTTTGACACCGGCAATGTCCGTTACAAGGCCCGTGAGCGTTACAGCTTTGGCTGGTCTGATCCTCTGGGTGTCTTTGGATCCCCCGGTTCGACCTGATAGGTTTAAACCTATATAAAAAGGCTCCTTCGGGGGCCTTTTTTATTTGCACAAGCGTTTAAATTTGTGATATATTGCATCCAACCCGGGCTTTCCGGTGCATCAAACTGTCCCGGCAGACGACATACCGATTGATGCACTCCACTTGTATGTAAGGAATTATCATGGGATTCGCAACTCACCTTGGCCCTTGGCTGCTTGGCACTGTCCGCAACACAACTGGCACTACCGTTGGCACTATTGAAAACTGCGGCGCAACCGTTGCCTCCCAGACGTTCAAAAAGAACTACACAGGCCAAGCCGCCTCGGCTACTACTGACACCATCTGTGTGTTGCCTGCTGGCGCTCAAATCGTTGATATCCTGATCGATACCACTGTCGCATTTACAGGTTCTACCGCAGCCAACGTAAGCATCGGTGATGGCACTACAGCCGCTTTGTACTGGGCTTCTACTGACGTAACTACCGCTGGACGCGCAGCCGTTAGCAATGCAGCAGCTAAATTGGGCGCATGGTGTGGTGCAGCTTCTACGGCTTCCCCCAACGGTATTGGCGTTGGCCCCGTGGATGTGAAGATTGTCGCCACCATGACCCCTACGGTAGCCGCAGTGACCGCTGGTACTGTGCAGTACACCATCATGTATGTGGTTGCAAACTCTGACGGCGCTCAGTTTCCTGCTTCTGCTTAATTAATCTCAGGGGCTTCGGCCCCTGTTTTATAGGAGATTAGTTATGAATCAGACACCTGTAAAACAGGCACATTTGAACGGCAGCGGGTTTATGGTGCTTGGGCGTAATCGCGTCAGGGGCATTTCGTTTACGGGTACAGCTACCGCTGGATTTGTTGCGCTGTTCGATACGACCACTGCCCCAGTAACCACAGCTACCTACGGGCGTTCCGGTGCAACCGTTACCGTTACTCAATCCGCACATGGATTGGCGACTGGTGATGTAATTGGGATTGATTTCGCAGCAGGCACAGGCGGCACGGCTACCAATGGAAACTACGTAGTCACTGTTACAAACTCAAGCACGTTTACCGTTACAGACATCAACTCTGGCACTATTACAGCAAGCCCTGCAATGGTCTACGCAAGCCGGTGGTTAATGTCGTATGACGTAGCTGCATCAGATACATATAACAACGCCCCATTTATTCCTGATGATGGAGTAATTGTTGTTAACGGAGTCTATGCATACTTGTCCAACATAGCGTATTGCAATATCTTCTATGGCTGATAAGAGCTTCAACTTGGTGGGACGCAAGCTCATGCTTGCTATCCCGTGCTATGACGGCAAGGTCAATATTAAGACTGCGTTTGCCATAGCACAACTCGTTCCCAAGTTGGATAAAATGGGTGTCCAGATCCATCTGGCGCACCTATCTGGCTGCTCTATTATCTCTAAGGCGCGTAACAAGCTGGTACGCAACTTTATAAAGTCTGACTGCACTGACCTACTGTTTGTAGATGCAGATGTGGTTATTAACGTAGAAGCTGTTACTCGTTTGCTGGCACTCTCCTCTGACCGGGATGTAGTCGCTGGGACATACCCTCGCCGCGCCACGGATGCTAAGTTCTTCCTTGACTTCTACTTGGATGAACACAAGAAGTTGGAGTTTGACGAGAACGGCCTGATGCGCGTTGAAAGCGTAGCTACAGGCTTTATGCTTATTCGCCGCCATGTAATTGAACACATGATGGAAAAACATCCTGAGTGGGAATACCAAGGGGATGGCGATGGCGAGACTGAGTACGCTATCTTTGACTTTCTGTTGATTGATGGTCAGTACATTGGCGAAGACTATGCGTTCTGCCGTAGAGCTAGGGAAGAAGGATTTAAGATTTACCTAGACCCAGCTATCAGCCTACCTCATATTGGTAGTCAAGAATTCACCCGTAACTTTGAACAAGATGCTTTGCAACCGCTCCTTAAGGAACATGCGCGTTTGCATTTGAAAGTAGCAAATGGCTAAGTCACCAGCATGGCAGAGAAAAGAAGGCAAATCCGAGAAGGGTGGCTTGAACGCCAAGGGCCGCGCATCAGCCAAAGCGCAAGGAATGAATTTAAAACCTCCCCAGCCGGAAGGCGGCAGCAGGCGCGACTCCTTCTGTGCAAGGATGGGTGGGGCCAAAAAGAAGTTGACGAGTGCAAAAACAGCGAACGATCCAAAATCCAGAATTAACTTAGCATTAAAAGCTTGGAACTGTTAATATGGAAACACAAATTTGGAATGTTTTTTTGTCGTTTGTATCCGCAGCTTTATTGTTTTGGGTAAAAGTTTCCCATGATGAAGTTAAACGGCTTGGCATTCTTTTAAGCAAAACCCGCGAGGAACATGCGGAAAAGTTTGTAACCAAGAACGATATGCATGCAGACATTAACCGTGTAATAGCTCGACTTGATCGCATGGATGAGAAGCTTGATGCATTTATGAGGGAGCAAAGAAGTGCCATCGGTTAGCAAAAAACAACACAATTTTATGGAAGCGATAGCGCATTCGCCATCGTTTGCCAAGAAGGTAGGGGTTCCACAGTCCGTGGGGCAGGATTTTAGTAAAGCCGATAAAGGCAAAACTTTTAAACGAGGTGGTGATATGGCTACAAAAGGTGTGAATCCCTTTGCAAAATTTGAGAAGTCCAGCAAAGACAAAATGATGGACAAAAAAGCAATGGGCATGAAGAAAATGGCTAAAGGCGGTATGACGTCAATGGGCAGCGTAAAAACAGCGGCTCCTAGCCGTGATGGTGTTGCTGTCAAAGGCAAGACCAAAGGCACAATGATTAAAATGAACAAGGGCGGCATGCCCTGCTAAGGAGTAAATCATGGCAAAACCTGTATATGAAGATGATCCTTCGGACGAAAGTCAAATAGCGCCTGTTAAGCGCTCAAATAAACCTGTTTACGAAGATGATGAGGCTGAATCTGGAATGCCTGCGTACCAAGGACGTATGGCAAATAGGCTTGCGGATATACAAAGCGAATACGGCAATGCCCCAGCAGCCCCAGCACAAGACCTTGAGGGTAGACGCACTAGCATGGCAATTGCCCCTGCGGCTAAGAAACCCGCAGCTAGACCCGCAGCTAGACCCGCAGCGCCAGCAGCCCAAGTTGCAGCCCCTGAAACCCCTGCCGGTAACCCCAAGTTAAATTCTTTGCGGGAAACCAAACCCCGAAATTTTGACCCCTCTGTAAGATCAAGTGAGTCTGTTGCCAACAGTATGCGAGATACGTTAGACAAGCAACTGAAAAAAGCACCAACGGAAAATATGGGACGTATGGCTGCTCGGCAAGCTCTTGAGAAGAAAGCTGCCGCTACGGCTGCAAGTCAAGCAATCATTGATCGCATGTCAAGACGCACAAGGCCGTACCTGACAGACGAAGTGGGTAATAATTTGAAGCGCGGCGGCGCAGTCAAGAAAATGGCTTCCGGCGGCACTGCTTCCAGCCGTGGTGATGGTATTGCCCAACGAGGTAAAACTCGCGGCAAAATGTGCTAAGGATTAGTAATGGCAGATTACAAATACGTCGATGCCACACCGGTTGATGAGCCTGTGGCTAAGAAGGCTAAGCCTATACCTAAGCCTGCTCCTAAACCAGCCCCTAAACCACCAATCTACCCAGATTCAGTTCCAGTAGACGAGCCAGTTAAAAAAATGGCGGCTGGTGGTTCAGCTTCTTCACGCGCAGACGGTATTGCTCAACGAGGTAAAACTCGCGGCACTATCGTGATGTGCGGTGGTGGGATGTACAAAAAATGAGAGCCAGTCGCGGAATGGGGGATATTTCCCCCTCCAAGATGCCAAAGGGCAAAAAATTGCCCCGTCGGGACAATACGGACTTTACGCAGTACGCTGAAGGTGGTAACGTCGGACTATACGCAAATATCAACGCCAAGAGGGCAAGAGGTGAGAAGATGCGCAAACCCGGTCAAAAAGGTGCGCCCACTGCTCAAGCGTTTATTGATTCTGCAAAAACCGCGAAGAAGTAAAACATGGCTGTCTCAGGAGTTGCAAACTTCAATCTTGACCTCACGGAAATCGTAGAGGAAGCCTTTGAACGTGCTGGCTCCGAACTGCGTTCAGGTTATGACCTGCGTACTGCTAGACGCAGTTTAAACATCATGTTTGCAGATTGGGCAAATCGCGGTGTAAACATGTGGACGTTTGAACAGGGGACAATTAACCTTGTCCCCGGAACAGCTACATACAACTTGCCAGAAGACACTGTAGATCTTTTGGAACATGTTATTCGTACTGGAGCAGGTAGTTCTTCCACACAGGCAGACCTGACCATTACCCGTATTAGTGTTTCTACCTATGCCACCATCCCTAATAAGCTGCAACAGGCTCGTCCTATTCAGGTGTGGATAGAGCGGTTAGAGACGCCACGAATCACAGTTTGGCCCATACCAGACAACTCCCAGACCTATCAGTTTGTTTACTGGCGTTTGCGCCGCATAGACAATGCTGGCACTGGTGTAAACACAATGGATGTACCGTTCCGGTTTTTACCTTGCATGGTTGCAGGGTTGGCTTACTATTTGGCTCTAAAGGTTCCAAATGGCGGGAGCAGGCTGGACGTACTTAAGCAGCAATATGATGAAGCTTGGGCTTCTGCCGCAGAGGAAGACCGCGAAAAAGCAGCAGTGAGGTTTGTGCCTCGCCAAGCATTTATCGGAAGCGGAACGTGAAATGGGTAATAGATTTGCATCCGGCAAAAATAGTATTGCCATGTGCGATAGGTGTGGCGCTCAGTTTAAATTAACGGAGTTACGCAAGGAAATTATCAAGACAAAGACGTACAATTTGCTTGTATGTAGTTCTTGCTGGGATCCTGACCAGCCTCAGTTACAACTGGGTATGTATCCAGTGGATGACCCGCAGGCTGTGCGTAATCCTCGCCATGACAGCACATATGTAACGGCAGGTGTTAACAGCACAGGTAACCTTACAGGAGGCTCAAGGGATATACAGTGGGGCTGGAATCCTGTGGGTGGAGCTAGTTTTTTTGATACGGTTTTAACGCCTAATTACTTGGTTGGAACCACAAGTGTTGGCACAGTAACGGTAACGGTTTCATAGGAGTTTATGATGGCTAAAGAAAACATGAAGAGCGATCTGGCACAAGATAAAGCCATGATCAAAAAAGCGTTTAAACAGCATGATGCTCAAGAGCATAAAGGTGGCAAAGGCACATCCCTAAAGCTTAAAAAGGGTGGCCCTACCAGTGAAGACCGTATGCGTATGGGTCGTAACATGTCTCGTGCAGCTAACCAAAAGACGGGGTAAATCATGGCATACAGTATGAAAAAAGGCGGCAAAGAAATTGGTTCTGCCGCTGTTTATGCACAACCACACACAATGGATGGAAAAAAAATGACCAAGGCTCCACAAGAATTTGGTACAAATCCCGGCTTTCCTCCTAACCGCAGCAAAACAGACACCTATGACGTAAGCGTAGGCAATATTAGCAAGTCCGCAGGCAATGAGCCTACTAAGACCAGCGGGATCAAAATCCGTGGCACTGGCGCAGCTACTAAAGGCGTTATGGCAAGAGGCCCGATGGCATGAACTACTCTGAGCTTTCGTCCGCGATACAGACTTATACGGAAAATAACTTTCCGACGATCACCCTTGCGGATTCGTCTACTGTATCTTCGACGGCTCAGATTAACCGTTTTATTGAGCAGGCAGAGCAACGCATCTATAACTCGGTACAGTTCCCTTCTTTGCGCAAGAATGTAACAGGTACAGTTACCTCTAGTAATAAGTACTTGTCTTGCCCAAGTGATTTCTTGGCCCCATATTCACTGGCAATATTCCCGTACGGTGGGGGGAGTTACACATTTCTTTTGAATAAAGATGTGAACTTCATGCGTGAGGCATACCCAAATCCTACTGATACAGGTACACCAAAGTACTATGCTTTGTTTGGCCCAACTACGACGGTAGGGCCATCGCCCTCAATAACAAACGAGTTGAGCTTTATCCTTGGCCCAACACCAGACACAACGTATTCCGTAGAGCTTCACTACTACTATTATCCTGAGTCCATTACCACTGCATCAACCACTTGGCTTGGGGATAACTTTGACACAGTGCTTTTATATGGAGCATTGGTAGAAGCTTATACCTTTATGAAAGGTGAGCAAGATTTAATCGCGTTGTATGACGGGAAGTACAAGGAAGCCCTTGGATTAGCTAAACGTCTGGGAGATGGTATGGAGCGTCAAGACGCATACCGCAGCGGTCAATATAGGCAGGCGGTCACATGAGCATTGTTCAGACCCAGACCACTAGCTTCAAAAAGGAGCTTTACCAAGGCATTCACGACCTGTCTACGGACACGATCAAGATTGCGCTGTACACCGCAGCGGCTGATTTAAACGCAGATACTACGGTTTACAGTAGTACAAATGAAGTCTCGGGTGCAGGCTACACAGCCGGTGGTCAAGTTATGACTGGAGTAGCCATTAGCTCATCTGGCTCTGTAGCCTATGTAAATTGGAGTAATGTGTCTTGGACATCGGCTTTAACTGCTCGGTGTGCTTTGATCTATAACGTCACGCAGGGTAATAAATCTGTGGCGGTTTTGGACTTTGGGTCTGACAAAACATCGACCACTACGTTTACAATCACCATGCCAGCCAATACTTCAACCACTGCGCTTATCAGGAGTTCAAATTGATAGTTACTACTACCAAAGGCGATATGGATGACTCCTTGCTTGAAAAGCGGGAAGGTACAGTCGATAATGAGAATGAACTGACAACTTGGGTTGAGTACTGGCTGGGTGAAGAACTGGTTCACAGGTCTGCCCATGTTACGTTGAAGAAAATGCCCAATTTTGCTGGCGGTGATACCGCGTCTTTTTAAGGAAATATCATGGCGAACACACAGAGCATGGCTACTTCGTTCCTTGGGGAACTGATGACTGCTACCCACAATTTTGGCGCTTCTCCCATCCGCGCAGCAAGCACTGCTGATACGTTCAAAGCTGCGTTGTATCTGGCTTCTGCTACGGTTAATGCTGCTACCACTGTGTACTCTACTACTGGTGAAGTTACTGGTACAAACTACACTGCTGGCGGCGTAACCATAACAAACGCAACGGCTCCAACTTCTACCAACTCGTCTGCAACGGCGGGCGTAGGTTATTGGACTCCATCAGCATCATTTGTATATACAACTGTTACGTTGTCTACGGCGTTTGATTGTGTTTTGGTATATAACTCTACTCAGAGTAATAAGGCAGTTAGCGTACATACGTTTGGTTCACAGACCATTACCGCTGGAACATTTACGTTGACCATGCCTTCCAATACCACGACTACTGCGCTGTTGCGTTTAGCAACAACCTAAGCGGAGGCGGCGGTACGCCGTAAGCCATGTTTGGTATATCCGCATTTTCGCAAAGTCCGTTCTCAAGCCTTGGGGAGCAAGGCCAATTTGCGTCAATAACTGGCGTAGTTGGTTCGGGCGATGCGGGTACAGTAACTGCAAGTAGATCAGTTGATCTTTCAGGGGTATCTGCAAGCGGAGTACTCGGAGCATTTACCTTAAATCACGCCAATGCTATAACAGGCGTTTCTGCGGATGGGGCAGTAGGTACAGTTTCCGATAAAGGGATTGGTATTGGGATCACTGGTGCCGTTGCTTCCGGTACTGTTGGCACACTAACCCCTAGCAATACGGATGCTGATACTGGCGATGTAGCAATAGGTAGTGTTGGCTCATTAGTGTCTAGCCGTACTATACCCATAAGCGGGGTAGTTGCAAATGGTAGTGTTGGTACAGTTTCTGACAAAGTAATTGGTATTGGCATAACTGGGAATGCCGCAACCGGAGCAGTGGGCAATGTAACTCAGAGCGTAGAGGTTGCACTGTCTGGCGTTGAGGCAGCAGGCCAAGCAGGTTATGTAGAAGTACCACTTAATTCACTTATTGCAATCGGTAGCGTAGGTTCTGTACAGTTTGGTTTTGGGTTTGACTTAACAAGTGCATCGGCAACAGGCGCTGTTGGCAGTTTAGGCGTAGGAAATAGGTCAATTGCTCTAACCGGAGTGTCTGCGGCGGGTGCTGTTGGGACTGTGATTCCTGTATATTGGCAGCTAATTGATGATAGCGAAACCGCAAACTGGATATCAATCGACAACACACAAACACCCGGCTGGTCTACAATTGACGATAACCAGACACCCGGATGGGTATTGGTAGAAACAACGGTATAGGATAAAAAATGGCGCTTGTACTAGCAGACCGCGTTAAGGAAACTACTACCACAACAGGTACTGGAACAGTCACGCTTGCAGGCGCGTCCACTGGATACCAATCATTTTCCGCAGTTGGAAACGGTAATACAACCTACTACACTATTGCAGGACAAACTGGGTCTGAGTGGGAGGTCGGCATTGGAACCTACACTTCTTCCGGTACGACTCTTTCACGCACAACGGTACTTGCATCTAGTAACAGCGGCTCACTTGTAAATTTTTCTTCCGGTACAAAGGATGTATTTGTAACCTACCCAGCAGGACGATCCATTTACGCAGATGGAACAGTTTTAACAGCAACCAATAGCTCGGTCTTGCCAGTCGCCAATGGAGGAACCGGGCTCAGTACCCCCGGTGCAAACGGTAATGTTTTAACATCAAACGGCTCAGTATGGGTTTCATCTTCCGCTTCCGGAGGTGCTTATACAAGAACTACGTTTACAGCTACAGCAGGGCAAACGGCATTTACTGTTACTTATGCAATAGGATATTTGCAAGTTTATGTAAATGGCGTGCTGTTAACTGGCTCTGATTACACCGCTACAAGTGGGACTGGATTTACATTAAACGTAGCTTGCGCATCAGGTGACATTGTTGAAGCACTCGTTATTACAACATCTATTGTGGGCGTGACTACAGGCAAAGCAATCGCAATGGCGCTTATTTTTGGATATTGAGGATTAAACATGGCAAACCCCAACATAGTTAACGTAACATCAATTTACGGCAATACAACATATTTAATCCCAAGCACCACATCTGCTACGACTTGGACTGCGCTTACCCCAGCAAGTAACACAATCAATAAAATTGATAATATTGTTGCTTCAAATGTAACGGCAGCAGTTGCCACAGTAACAGTAGCAATCAATA
>JAULBY010016090.1:0-20947 GCA_032358315.1 Ophiocytium majus
CCCCCCCCCCCCCTTCACAACCACTCACCCGGCCGCCACTGCGCCGCTGCCGCCCCCCGCTTCCCCCCCACCGCCCCTCCCACGGCCGCGGCAGCCCCCGCTGACCCCCGCGCCGGCTTTTCCATCACAAACAGCAGCTCCCCGGGCAGGACGTGGTCTCGAACGAGGGCGGCGGCGCCCGCGGGGGACTCCGTGTCCAGTGGTATGGCGCCGTAGTGGCGCGCGACCACAAAACGCTCGCGGTCCTGTGACAGGGGGGGGGGGGGGGGGGGGGGGGGGGGGGGGGCGCGGGGAGGAGCTTGATGAAAGTCAAAAGCGTGTACTGCTGTGCACATGAGGAGCTGCAGCTTTACTTTCGGCAGGAGGGGAAGGGCGGGGGGGGTATGCGTATTGGAAGCTGTGTCAGAGGGCGGATGTGAAGGTGGAGCGGTGTTGCCAGGCGGGCTAGGGGGCGACAGGAGGGCTGGGTTCTGCGCACTAGCTTCAGGGCATTTGTCACCAACTGCATGGTGGAAAGCAGCCCAGCCTGCCTCCCCCACATCCCCGGGCGCGCGCGGTGTATACAGCTCTTGGTCTTGGTTCTTTTTGGGTTTAAAACTACCGGTATTTACTTCAAAAGTATTACATGTACTACTAGTAGTACTTAACATTCATTTGTAAGCTTATGTTTCAGGAGAGGCATGGTCTGTGCATGGCATACCATCTGCTAAAACGCAGGCGTAGGCGCAGGTGCATGGTGGCAGCGCGCGCGAGTGGCGAACGAGATTGCTGGCGCGCGAGTACACTTGCGGCAAAACTGGATGGTGGTGGTGTTCGCACTCGCTGATGCCAGCAGCTTAGGCGCAGCGCCCACCCTCACTTCTGGACCTTCTCCCCACAAACCACCCACAGTACGCCTTGCGTACCGCTGGTGTCTGGCCAGCACTTTTAACTTGAAAACTACCATTCTTACCTTAAATCCACACCCTCATTTACCAATGACTGAGATAAAGCATCAAATTCCACGCCGTCCAACTGCACCGAAATCTACAACAAAGGCTATGGCCATCAGTCAGTACGAATGGTGCTGCACACAGTCCTACACAGAAAAAAATGACTGAACAGAGCTTTGACGCAGGGCATACCCCCAGGTCCACCCCCACCCACCTTCATCCGCACGCCATTCAACTGCACCAAAAAACTACAACAAAGGCAATGCAAATCAGTCTGCAGTGCTGTACACTCCCACACAAAAACAAACGAGCGGGCGCAGCTTCGACCCGGGGGGTACCCGAAGGTCTATGCCCACCCACCTTCATCCCAACGCCGCTGCGCTGCTGGCGCCAGAACATTTTTTTGGACAGCGCCGCACGCAGCTGCGTCATGGTGGCGCCCGCGGGCAGCGACGGCAGCTCCACCAGGCCCACCGGCGTCACGACTGAGACTGCAAACACGGCGGGCTGCACAAAGGCCAGGAACTCGGCGTAGCTGATTTGGCCGTCCTGCGGGTAGGGTGCGCGGCAGAGAAGAGTTGAGGCTTCTGAATATCTCGTTTACCAACAAAGTTCACCTTAACTTATTTGAAGTGGCCTGAATCAGTGCCATAATAATCATCTGCATGCAACTTGTGGTACTCAACAGGCTGATGCTGGCAAGCAAGCAATGAAGGAAGGTTTCACCGAGACTCTGGGTTGCGGTTTCTATTATTTCAAGTCGCATGACCTAAGACTGCTATAGATAAATGGCACGGGGCGTTGCGTGTCGTAAAAAATCTGCATGTGAACTCGTAATTCAATTTGATGTCGGGTTTACAAGCAATGTAAGAAGATGTCACCGAAATAAAATTTGAAGTTGAATTTATTTTTGGTTTTCATATCATGTGACCCAACACTGCGAAAGTAACTGGCATGGGGCATTGCGCGGTGTGTGCCAAATTGGAGGGGCAGCAGGCGCACGGGGCTGTCCATGACCGAGCATACACACGTCCTGATACCGATCAGGCTTGGGGAATGCTGTGTTTGGTGTTGAAAACCGTGGGAAAAGGCTGACAACGGCGTGCAATTGAGGACCGAACACAATAACGTCGACACCGCTCATGGGCACAGAAGGTCCGCCGGCCGCAGCAGAGCTGCTGCCAACACACAGTGAACAGTGTACTGTGGAGGTTTGCGCAACAACCAAAAACAGTGGTACAGGCGTGGTGGTCACGGGCAGGCGCTTCTGGTGGTACACCAGCGAGGTACTACTGCGCAGCTGTGTACGGCGCTGAAATAATTGCTTTGAAGGATGTTATTTCAACTATAATCAATACATTGTTGTCGGGGTTATTGGCAGGCACTCATAAACTTGACAAGTGTCACTTGCGAGGTAAGCACTGTGACACTGGTCTGGCACAGACACAGCCTGGGAGCAGAGGAGAGGCATGCCACATAGTCCATGCCGCACCTCAAGCTATGCACCTTGCCAGCGTCAATGCCTGGTGCATCACCACTGGCGCCTGCTCGCGCACCTGGTGCAAGCACCCCCTGCCGACCCCGGTGCACTCCAGCCCAAGACAGTACTGCTTCCACACACCAGCCTGCCTGATGTCGTCACAGCAATCCCAGCAGGAGCGCTTGCGGCACGAGGCAGCTGCTTGTGGTACTCACACCGACAGTGCGGCACCGATCTGACCCCACAAATGGTACTTGCAACAGACGAGCTCGTTCAGAAGCCGCATGGATACCTCATGAGTACTTATAACAATGAACTCCGCTTGGGGCGTCGCCAACCCTGCGCACGCGGTGTGCGGCTGAGGCAGCACGGCAAACAAAGTACACCTTGTGCTGCCGCGACCTACACAGTACTACCAGTACTGCACCGCACCAGAGTCCACTGGTGGCGTCTTAAAGCCGCTGACGGCGGTGACCACCTTGCGGCCGTCCGCGTCGAACTTGTCAATGATTTTTTTTTTATTGTGGCACCCTAATCTCACAGTGGGGCACTAGTCTGGCCCGCCAACGGCACTTGCAACAACGGCGGTCATCGTGACGTTGCACTTCCCGATTATTTCAGAAAACCTCAGCTTGGGGCGCGGAAAACCCGGGGCAAATGGTGTGTGGCTGAGGCAGCATGCCAAACAAGGTACACCTCAAACCGCAACGGGCAACACCCTACCACCAGCACCGCATGGCATCAGAGGCGCTTGTACCATCTACCACTGCTTGAAAACTGCTCGTGGCGGTGCCCACCATCCGTCCGTCCGTGTCGAACCTGTCAATAATGTTTACGCCACCCTATACTCACAGTGCGGGACTGGTCTGGCCCGCAAATGGTACTTGCAACAGTGGATTCCGCTGCGACGTTGCATACGCACTTAGATGCACCTGTGGCATCTTAAAACCGCTCGCGGCGGTGCCCACCTTCCGGCCGTCCGTGTCAAACTTGTCAATGATGGCCTCCACCAGCGCACGCGGCACGGGCGCGCCCACCGCGGACTCCAGCGCCGCCCCGAACTCCACCACATCTAGTTGGCCGCTGCGGTCCGTGTCAAAGCGCTCAAACGCGGTGCACAAGCACGCTCCGCTGCTGGTGACGACGGAGCGCAGCGCCGCCTCTATGCCTGCGTGCGCGGCCAGTGTTTTTGACATGTTACCGTCTAGTGCTTGAGTAGGTGCCTGGGTCAGGTGTTTTGGTTGCCCAACCGGTCCGAAAAATGGGGGGAGGGTACATCACTTTGGCACCACCCTACCAGTCAGTGCTCAAGTAGGTGCCCGGGTCAAGTGTTTTTGGTCCAAACATTGGGGAACGGTACGTTACTTTGGGAGCCACCATAGGAGCGTCTAAACTAAACTTGTCTTCCACTTCGTATGGCCGACCCCGCCAAAAAAAGGAAGGGACACATTGCTTGAAGCCAGAAAACAGCTACCCAAAGTAATTTACCTGGTCAACTACTTCGGCAGTAGGTGTTATGTGCCATGGCAGGCACAAGGCATGCGCACAGTGGTGCTTGGCACATGCACTGACCCAGCTTGAAGGCCCTCTGTGCGGAGACATGCCCCTAGCACACGTTGAAACATGCACATGGGCACGTTCACGAACGTCACCCGCTAGCCGTCCACAGAGTGACAGAAACCTGAAAGGTTGCTAGCCCCAGATACTGCCACGGCTAGAGCGAAATGCCAGGCCGAGGCCTGTGGGGTCATTTATCCACCTGGTCAAGACTAGATAGCCCCCGCCCTACACGCGCCGCTCACTACCCTTAAGGGCAAGTGCTCATGTGCAGGTGCACCGTGGCCAAGACGTATACTTCAAGTCTATACGATGCTGCGAATAAACCACCACTTCTGAACAACCATATTAGACGGCAACCCCAGTAGCTCACACGCTCGGCAACGGTGCACAGAGACGTTAGTGAAAAACTCATTCGGCACTCACCACTGGAGTCGCACGGCGCGCCCTGGCAGAAGCGCTCGAACGCCGCATAGCCATCCCCTTCCGCCCCGTCCACATCGCCCCTCAGCGCCTCCATTGCCGCCAGCAGCCGGCTGTCATGGCATCGCTCTAGCCCCGTCACAGTCTTTCGCAGTGCGGCAGGGGACAGCCCGCTGACTAGCAGAGCGGGCTCCTGCGGCTCGCTGCTGCCCGGTGCAGGCTGCTGCAGCTGAGCAGCGGTGGGGGTGCTCCACGTGAGGAGCTTTGCGTGGAGGGTGCGCAGGTCGGAGCCGGAATCGCGGGCGCGCGCCACCAGCCCCTGCAGCACCCACATGGCCATATAAAAACATGGTCACAAATCGATACAAACACGTCATGCGTATGATTATGTATTTACATGTACAGCAGCCCCTGCAGCACCCACATGGCGTCAAAAGAAGTGAAGTAGGGATGATGGGCGCTGAGGGTGCACGCGCCGCCTGGTAAGCAGTAGTTCGGAGGTGCGTAGTGGCGCGTGAGCGCTCAGATATAGCGTATGTTACACGTTGTAACAAAACATTTGTTGAAGCATAGTGCATTTGTACGCCAATTACTGTGATACACGCCTTACATGGCGCACAAGTATGCCCATGAAAAATGTTCCTATTATTTGCCGTATATGTATATGTACGTGCATGTGCGCACGGCATACAGGCACATATGCAACAAATACATGTGTCTGAGCTTAGCAAACTTTTTAGTTTCACATGTTTTGGCTCATCAGCAGAAGTGCGCAATGTTGAAGGCCGGCCGGCACATGCCGCAAGACCCTCCTGTGCTACATTGTCCCATGCAACAGGCGCTAGCGTAGACTTCGTTCTTCGAAATGTCTGCATCCAAGAACGTTACACGTTAGTTTTAATGAATTCACTCCCGAATCTGTAAATACTACTAGTATACGGCAGTACTATGTACAGTACTTCGAATTACTACAGCAGTATACTACAGTTTACATGATTGTTTCGCAAATACTTTTTTTTTGCAATTCAAATATGTCTACCTCTTGAAGTAATTGCAGGTTCGTTGTGTGTGTGTGCGTAATAGTGCCAGCCTTCCAGAACTTGCGCCCAGGTGTTGTGACTCTGCTTGTCATGACAATGACGCGATGTCTTGCATGGCATGCCCAGGGACTACACACAAAAAAAGCTGGCGTAAGGTATGTGCGCTGCTGCGGTCACCACAGAGAGCGCTGTGTTGAGAGTGTTCGAAAGGAGCATGCTCGCAAAACAGCTGTGTTAGTGCTCCTGCCGTACAGGTACTCTTCAAAAAGTACTTTTGAAGTATACACTGTACCCCTATGTACTTCAGGTACGTGCATGCATGCTTCGCTTCCTGTAATGTGAAGCTCCAGAAGACAGCCTACCTGCAGCATGTACTGTTTGGGTACATGCAGCACGGTTGTACCACTTGCACTGAAGAACATACTTCTGAAGTATTTTCATATCTGACATGGGTACACTGTGAATTCAAAAGGCAGGTGGGCCACAGCACCTGGCCCCACCTTTGGAGTCATACTGGAGGCAAGTGCACCCTTGGGCAGCTCTGGGTGTGGGTTTTCTGTCTTGGTTGAAAAGCGATTGGACTTGTTAGCCAGTGCTTGTGTACAGTACATGTAGCGCTTGAACAAGCTTTGTACCCCCTCGTCCTGCACAAAATACTAGTCACTACTGGCAAAAAGCCATCGCTCTGAGGTGGGCCGTATTACCATTGTGAGAGCTAAGACCCCCCCCCCCACACACTAAGTGGCATGAAATACCGGTTGCATGATTGACAAACACAGCCCCCCCAAACGATTTTTGTTATTGCCACAGACCACAGGTGTCAATTTCACCAGCTTCAACCCAAACGATAAGCGCGTACCTCCGCACTTGTGCACCTAAAAATAACACCTGTGTACTTTACCCAAAGAAACTGCCATCTCGATTACAAAAAATTCACCGGTTGAAGCTTTTTTTTAGCACTTCCCACAGGAATTTTTTTATTTCTCTATTTCTTTCATCTCCGAAAAAGCGAACCTCACTAGCGACTTGCGACACACTTGCCCCCGCACAACACGCACCACCACCATCAAAAGCAGGCGCACCACAGCCCCACCCACCTCGCGCAGCTGGTGCCGCACCAACTCCACCGCCGCCGCCTCCCCCGCCGCCAGCCGCGACAGCAGCGCCACGTCCACACCGTCCGAGGGCCGCGGCGCGCGCCGGCCCAGCGCCGCCAGCGCCGCACGCAGCAGTGCGTCCGCGTCAGGGTTGAGCACGTCCTTCGCCTCCTCGGAAAGGCGAGAAATTTCAGAGTAGGCGGAGCTGAGGCGCAGCCCCAGCGCCGGCGCGTCGTGCGTCTCGTCCAGCTCCAGCAGGGCCACCAGGGCGCCCAGGGTGAGTGTTGTTGAAGTTGTGGGAGCGGGAGTTGAAGTTGGTGTGGCGGGGGGCGGCGGCGGCAGCAGCGCCAGCAGGCGGTGCGAGCACTCCGCGAGGCACATGTCGGCCACGGTGTTGATGTAGGCGACCAGCGCGCGGCCGCGCTTGCCTCGCGCCCACACCATGGAGTACGGCGGACACTCTGGCTCTTGCGGCTGCTCCTGACCCTGCTCAGCAGCAGCGCCCTCGTCCGCCTGCTGCTGCGGCTCAGCAGCTGGCTCCCTGCCGTCTTCTGCAGCTGCGCGTGCTGTTGTGGCAGCAGGTTCCTGCTCAGTATCAGCCTGTTGCTCCTGCTGCTGCTGAGCAGGCGCTGGCGGAGCCGTCCCCTTTGGGCTGCTTACGGCACTGTGCTCAGCAACCGCAGGGGCAGGAGTGCCTGTGCTAGCCGTGGGTGGCGGTGAGGTGCTGCCGCTGCGGTGCTGCCGCTGTGGTGATGAGCTAAGCTTTCTGCCGTGCGCGCTGCTCAAGCGTCTGCCTCTGCCACCACCAGAGGTCGCTTGTGCCGCCTCTCCTGATGCACCAGCTGCAAGGCCGCCGGGAATAGTGGCCCCCTTGCTGCGGCCTGCAGGTGCTTGTGCTGGCGTTGGCGCTGCAGCTGAAGCTGCACCAGGAGCAGCTGTTGTTCCTGCCGTGGACAGGCGAAAAGGGCTGGCAGCACCGGCTCCAGGGTCACCAGCAGCAACACCAAGTGGTTGCTTCGCCGTGGCACCAGCAGGTGCACTAATACCAGCAGCAGAAGCACCTCGCGATGCCGGTGGTGCTGGCTGGTCGCTGTTGCTGCCGTCCTCTGCTGCTGCTGTTGCTGACGGCGAAGTGTACTTCCTCAGTATGGCCGCCACATCAATATCATCAGCCGCTGCTGCCCCACTGCCGCTGTGCCTGCTCCCTCCTGACTGGTGCCTGCCCCGCCTGCCTTTGCCTGCGCCAGGAGCCAGCAAGGCATCTGTTGCGTCCCAGTCAAGCACATCTTCCAACTCACCTTGACCTGGGGGACAAGTGGCACCACCGGATGAGGCTCTGCGGTCCTTGCGGCGCTTGCCCATGGCAAATGGAGCAGCAGCAGCAGCAGCAGCGCTGGAACGGTGGCAGCTGGCGCCAGCACAAGCAGAGCTACGCCATCGCCATGTTCAGCCTGGCAGGCAGTGCTTGCCGTTAAACTCCCAACTGTCGTAAAGAAGGGCGAATCGGAGGCGCAACAATTGGCGGCGCAACATGCAGGAATGTTGCTCAGCCAGAAGGCTGGTTGCTTGGGTGCGCAGGCAGTTCAGCACACCACCAGCTGGTTTCCTGCACAAGCGCTGCTGAGTGGCAGGTGAGCAGTACATTCGCTGCGCAAGCGATCAGCAGCTCTCAGCGCCGCTGGTGTCCGAATCTGCTGGTGGGCGCACAAAAGCTCACGAATGCTCCCCCCAGCCCCAGCAGCAACATTTCTTGTGTGGCGCTGCCGGGCTCCTTCAGTGCCGCGCTGGGCGCACTCGCGCAGGCGACCTGCTGCTAGCAGCAGCCGGCAGCTTCTAGGCCCCTGCCGCTTCGATCACATGCAACCACCTGGATATATTGCCACCAGCCAGCGCACTCAGCAGCAGCAACCACCACCAGCAGCAGCACCACCACCACCACCAGCAGCAGCAGCAAGCAGCACACCAGCGAATGTGTTGCCATTTTCAAAAAGCTCTTGCCTCTGATGATGTGTGCGCCCATGGCTGTGTTTCAGTACTCAGGCGCCCCAGGTCCACTGTGAGCTCCGTCAGGCAGCAACCAAACACATCATTGCGCCATGATGCATGGCGGTCAGCAGCTGGACCACCTGCGCTACCTTGAGTACCTGGAGGGTGTCAGAGTGGGCTGGCACGATGTGGAGCAGTGGTGGGAGGATGGAGCATGGAGGCTGAATGGCGGGCCGCCACCCACAAAGCGGTACAAGGTGCTGCTTGCGGCGAGGGATTTTGAGCCCGGCGAGGTGAGTGCTCTGCTGAGCACGCTGGCCTTCAAGTTGCAATTTAGAACATAAAGTTTGAGCGACTCAAGGTGTTTTGGATGCCATCAGGCAAGACGCCAACGCCCCAACTCCTATATTTAAGTGCGGCACCCTCACTGGTTCGGGTAGCGGTGTCACCACCTGCAGGAACAAGCAAGGGGGCTCAGTGGGTTTGAGGTAGCAGGCGGCAAGGGTGACAGCTGGGAGTTTAGGGCTGCATGCTAGGCAACGGCGGCATCACGTCGCAGCACAGCATGGGTCGCACGTATGCTGCAACGGCTGGCACGCGCAGTCTGCCGTATTTGCCTGCTTTACGGGCGTCCAGCGCCGTAGATTGCGGAGCAGTGGGTGGCTTTGTCATACAATTCAAGTTTGTATGCCATAAATATACAGTGCCGTACAGTAGTAACATATAGATCTATACGTACTACTTGAAGAGCTATATTTTGAAGTGTATATAAGTATATACACACTACTATGTTTTAGGTGCCAAACAATTGATCGGTCACAGGCCCAGCGCCGTATGCGTTGCAGCATGCATTGTACCAGTGCTAGGGTGCGTTGTGCTATGCTTGTAGGCAAGGCGTGCCACTCAATTGTTCATGTTAAGCAGTTCCTTGTTGTGGCTTTTTTGGTTTGTCACAGGGGTGATGTCTCCTGTAAATGGTAAGCAACCTGCAGCACAAATCCGCTCAGGGCGTCCAGTGCACAGTCCTATCGGTGTTTGTCCCTGCCAGACGCTGGAACAGTGACAGGAAACCACCACGGCTTTCGGCCTGCTATTTGAAAGTCCTTGTCCAAGGCAATGGACCTAGGAAATGATCAAACGTCTTTTCCTTTGCACAGTGTAGTGTGCCGTAGTGTCATCTCAACCCTTGCCCCTTTGCACCAATGCCCAACACAGGTGATCCTCCGAGAGACCCCCCTGCTGCACGTCGCCACTGACCGTGATCCCACCTCCACCGCACTCTTTAAGATGCTGGCATTGCCACGCACCAGCCCCACGCGCCAGGCGCTTGAGACCCTCGTGCAGGACACCCTCGACACGCGCCCCTTTGAGTGGCACTACTCGCGCAGCGGCGTGGAGCTCCTGAATACGGTGCGCCAGACGACCGCTGCACAGAGGCGGGCTTTGGGCACACCTGACGACCCCACGGAGACCGTCCGCATGTCGACCACGCTCGGCTGCAACACTGTTGACCTAGAGCCCGACAGTCAGAGCAATAATTTGCCAGTGGGCGGCAGCGGCGGCGGCGCGGGGGCGGTGGAGCGGAGGCCGGAAGGGATCTTCGCGCTGTGCAACTTTGCGATGCACGCGTGCCTGCCGAACGCGGTCACCACCCTGCGCAACCCGCCCGGGTGCATGACGCTGCTGGCGCTACGCGCGGTGCGCGAGGGGGAGCCCATCACGCGCGTGCGTGCGGGGTACAACGACACCAACACCAGCGAGGCCAGGCAGGCCCGGGTGTGGAAGGAGTGGGGCTGGCTGTGCAGGTGCCCGCGCTGCACGGCGCCCGACCCCCTGGCCGCGCTGCCCTGCCCGAGGGCGGGCTGCGCAGGGGCCGCCGCCGTTTCTTAACCTGCGCTCCGCCCTGCCCCGCACCGACGGCAGGAGCGCGTACCTGCATCACTACGCGTGCAGCACCTGCGGGCTGAACACGCTCACGGGCGCGGCGTCCGCACCGGAACTTGTGGCGCTGCACGCGAAGCAGGCGCGCATGCATGAGCTGTGGGAAGTAATTGAGCCCATCGACATTGGGCGCACGCCCCCGCGGGAGCGGGCCGCGCTGGTGCCGCGCCTCCGCGACCTACTGAGCACGGCCACCGCAGAGCTGCCGCCCACCAACAATGTGGTGCTCATGGCGTTGCGGCGGCTCGCGCATGCGAACGCCGCAAGCGCCGATGCTGCCATGGCGCGGGGAGACAAGCGCGCCGCGGCGGCGGCATGCGCGCGCGAGGCGCAGCTGCGCTTGGACCTGCTCAGTTCCATGGAGTGCGTCACCGCGGGCTGCTACGGTGGGGCGCAGTGTGCCAAGGTGCACCCGCCCATTGCTACACAGGTATGTGTTCGAGGGGAGGGGGCGGGGGCGAACGACAATAGGTGCCTGCGCCTGTGTTGGGGATTGCTGAGGCAAGATTCTGGTGCCAGGGCACCCCCATCTGTAGATGCAAGCCTCAGATGCATGTCACCTAATGTGACGTGCCTCCTGAAAGGACGCACACCTGTGCACGACAAAGCATATGTTGGTTGTGTGGGCAAGATTGATGCACACCTTGGTAGAAAATGCACTGAATGTGTTACGACACGTCAACTAGGAAAAAAGACAACTACACTGTCATCAGGACGAATGACTGCAGGTGCTTACTGCTAAAGGTATCACTGAATTTTCAGCTTCTCATTTTTTTCGTTGCATGACACCACATTGACATTGAACTCTCAGGCTTGTAAGTATGATGTGCACCAAAATGAATTACCACTCCTGACAACTTCGGCATCTGGTATGTGACCCATTGGCCTAGTGCCGTCGTTGCACATCACCAAATGAACGTTATGCACATCCTACATAGACTGCATGTTATGCCATGGCATGGTACTCACCTGAAGTGGCCCCCTTCCCCTCCCCCCACCCACACACCCTACGCAGGATACGTAGCAGGTGGGCGTGGTGTTTTTGCAGCTGCTGGCGGCGGCCAAGCTGGCCAGTAACGAGCCCATAACCTCACTTGGTGCCCCTGGCACCATCACGCCTGACACACTACGGCAGGGCGCCGCACTGGCGGGGGCTGACTTTGCTGACACAATTGTCCCCCGGCTGGCGCGGTATGTCCCTATGGTGGAGATGTGGAGTGGTGCTCAGGTGGGTGACACTAGGCCATCTTTTCAACAGCTGCTGCGCTAGGCCATCTTTTCAACAGCTGCTGCGATAAGTTACTAGACAACCTTCAGAAGTTACTGTACCCTAAGGACCTGTAATGCTGTAGTAGACACGGAGATGCCCGCCAGTTCTCCTTGTGCCACCGTCTGAGCTGTTGCAACAGTGCACTCAGTGCCTGTCTGCAAGTACCGCGCTGTACAATGTCATGTGCAACAGACAATACACGTTGTCTGGCTTTGGGTAGCCTCTGGCTGCGATGTGCGCTGTGGGTCGTTGCGGGCGCACCTCGGAAATGTCGAACCAGTTGTCATAATTGTGTAACCCGCATATACTTCAGAAGAACTAAAATAATGTGAGACTGCAAAGCATGGAACTATGTAGACATATGCCACCGTGTGTCTAGTGCTGGCTCTGATGGCATCTCATTCCTTGAGCCCAGCATCAAGCTCAAGCGTCAAAAGTAATTTGGTGCCGGTGCTCACTGCTGCTCAGCACGCTTTTGCTGCTGCTCCATGTCGAAGCTTCGAAGCTTGTATTTCCACCTGCCGCTCCTGGCAGTGCGCCACCCGCAATTTACCTGGCATGCGAACACCTGCAGACTGCGCAGTCACTTCAAGTTCAACACAAATGTTCTCACTTCTGGTGCTCTTGTGCTGTGGCGGACAGGATGAGATGCTGTTGGGCATCGCAGCCGGCACGCAGACCAGGCCGCGTGAGCGGGCCCACAGCACCAAGCCATCCTGGTGCGCAAAGTGCTGGAAGGTGCTCGTCAAGGAGGTGGCAGCGGCGGCTGCGGCGGCTGAAGGCGCAGCAAGCGGGGAGCAACCTGCGAAGCTGCGCGCATGCTCCCAATGCTGGTACACCCGGTACTGCAGCAGGGAGTGCCAGAAAGCCCACTGGAAAGGCCACAAGCAGTTCTGCAGCACTCTCAGGGACATGGCACGGGAGGCTGCCTGTGAGGAGGTAGAGGAGGCTGGCTAGTCACCAAGCAGGCGCGCCGCTGGTGCCTACTACTACTAGTAGTAGCTCGTGCCACTGGGCGAGTCGTGGCTGAATTAGATGCCAGTGCGTTAACAATTGCGGTGTCGCTTGGCAATGCGCAAGCTTGCTTGTGCTGCTAGCAGCTGCTGTGCAGGAGTCTGCACCATGCTCAGCGATGGCTGCAGCCATGGGTAGGTATATCTGTACTTACTGCTGGCGAGTATAGGCACGGCGCTGCGCACGGCCATTGCTTCGTGCCGGAATGCGTGGCCTGCACCGCAAATGAGTGGAACTATTGTTATTTGCTGGCTGGGTTAGGCCCAGTTCTGAAGGCAACTTTAATTCATAAAGGCTCGTAAATTACTACCGAAGTATAATAAAAAAGGTAATTAGTAAGCGCGTGTAAGCTTTCATCCGTGGTCATATGCATATGCAATGTGTGGTGTCATGCACCGCATGCCCTGTGTTTCTGGTACATGTCGTTTGCTTCTGCTTTGTACGCACTTAGGCAGTGTGCTGCTATGCAGTGTGCTGAGGCGTGCTGCTCAGCACGGTCACAGCAACTTCAACTTGACTGTTCAGGGTCATGCTGTGCAACTGTGTGTTTGTGGCTTTGAGAAATGTCTGCAGCGTAGTGCTGGAGGCTTCCTGCCAGGTGCATTCTGACACACGGCGTTGTTTTGTGTGTTGTGGGCAGCAGCTGGCTTTGCCTCTGTGCCTGTTGCTTGTACAACGTGCTGCCCTGAGATGGCTGTGTGGTACCTCATCGCACACAGCCACCTCAAATTGCATCTTTCTCAACTCATACAGTATGCCTTTAAAAAATTCAGACGTGGGGGTCAGCGGGTGGGCTGTCCAGCAGACTGTCACACGCATATTTCGGAAAGTCAATCCCCACTTCCGCTGCCATGCAGTTGGTGGAGCTGCCCCCTAAGACTTGCCCATAGACCCCAGAATAGCCGGACACACTGTGGCATGTGGCCGCGATGTCTCGAGATCTACGACTAGTCCAAGACTTGAGTAAACAACATGATACCAGAGTGTACTACTAGTAGCAGTTTTTTACTACTGTAATACATGTACCGGTATTTGTTTGCACTTTTGGGCGTGCACGAGCCCATGATGCCATGCATGCCAGCACGCTCGGTCGTGGCCATGGCACATGCCCGGCAACATATACTTCAGTATATGCACACGAAAGCACAAAGTTTTCTCAACACTCAAGAGCAACTGCTGCTCGTAGGCAAGTCTGAGCCGCCGGCAGGCTAGCTAGTGGCATACCGAAGTACATGCATACTTTTGAAGTATTTCAAAGTATATACTTCAAGAAGTATTAAGCATGCCACAGTGTGCCGAAGTACTTCAGTAGTGTACCACAGTACCGTAATAGTTTATAGTACTCGGACTTTTTGAAGTACTACTAGTAGTATGTGGGTATGTACTTCAAAAAGTAGACATTTGTGAACATGCGATGCTGGCATCCTGTTTCCTGCAGTAGTTCCCTGCCTACTAGTATAGTATACTTCTGAAGTACTATACTACTAGTATATAGTAGTACACTAGTATACTGAGTAGTACTGTACTAGTATACTCTTTTACTAGTAGTACTACTCTGCCTGTTCTGTGACAGAAGCCCACAAGGAAGGTTGCTTATAAGGCTGCATGTATACATAGATAACTTCAAGTAAGACAATAAGTACTGCCGTGGCTGGCCCATGGGGGGCAAGTGCAATCTGCCAGAGGGCACATGGCATGGGGTATTTTATCCAACATGTCGCCCAATAGATGGCCTCAGCCATGGCATCTGGCTTTCCAGAAGTATGTTATTCAAAACACATTCGAGACGCAAACTGTTTTGAAAGGATGTGCTCACTGCCCAGGGGCAGGGGGTAAAAGCTTTTTCGATATGTGTACGCGCTTGATCACCATCAAAGCGGCGTGTCGACATACGACCATGATCGTCTTGCTCCTGTGTACATTGCACTCGCGATTTAGTGCGGAGTAGTGTCACCCCGTATGACCCCGCACTTTAAATCGAGACCCGCACTAAATCGAGACCCGCACTGAATCGAGACCCGCACTAAGTCAAACTTCAACACTGGCTACCGATGGGCAGGCTGCCTCGGCGAAGTGTCATGACTGCAGCAAACCTCTCGGCGAAGTTGCTGAGTGTTATACCCAGAAATGGCCAGGTAATGTGAGCCATGGCCCTGATCCCATCCTGTGCACATCCTACTAGTAGTAGTTCTCCAAGTACATCAAATGGTGCTTGATGTAATAATGTGGTACATGCCTGTTGTGTCCCCCCATCCCCCCACACACTCCACCTTGACGCAGAATACGGAGCAGGTGGGCAACGTAATGAACGTAATGACGCGGGTGGTGCTGGCGGGCAAGCTGGAAACTGAAGATTACTTGTATGCTGGTGCTGTCACTCCTGACATACTGCGGCAGGGCGCTGCGCTGGTGGGGGCTGACTTTGCTGACACGGTTGGCCCTGGCTGACGCGGTATGTCCCTATAGTGGAGATGTTGGTCGGTGCCCAGGTGGGTAAGGCCCGGGCTTTTTTCGGCGTTATCCTGCACATGGTAGCATATGTGGAGCTGGTGGCCAGCTTTGGCTTTTGGTGCTGTCAGTTTGCCCTGCAATCACTGCATTGTGCATGTACACACAACAGCTGACACATTTTGCCTGGGTTTGGGCAGGCGCTGGCTACCATGTACACGCGTGCTGTGGGCTTGACAGGCATACCTCGAAAATTTGTAATTGATTACTTCAAGTATGCTTCTGTATTGGTACAATAGGATACTTCTGAAGTATACTACGCACAGTTGTACCAGGTACAATAATAATGGAATTTGCAGGTAGTAGAGTTGCAGTGTGTGCATGCTGCCGATGTAATTGTGCGATTGCACAGCATTGAACCGTGCTTCGGTGGTGGTTGTGACGGTATGCCAGTTTCTGGACACAGCAGCAAGGCTTGCTGTCGCTGCTCACTTCAGCAGCAGCTGCTGCACAATGTTCAACCTTGTGTTTTAACCTGATGCTGCGCAGCAATGGCACTCCACCTGGCATGGCATGTGCTGCACCTACTACAACCATCCAGTGGCACATCAACTCGAAGTGTAGCTTGGGCTGAACCCGTGCCATTGTCTTACGCTGCGTCGCCATAGCGGGCAGGATGAGGCGCTGTTGACGATGGCGGTCGCCACACACACCAGGCCTTGTGGGCGGGCCCACAGCACCAAGCCATCCTGGTGCGCAAAGTGCTGGAAGGTGGTCATCAAGGAGGCATCAAGGAGGTGGCAGCGGCGGCTGCGGCGGCTGAAGGCTCCGCAAGTGGGGAGCGCCCTGCGAAGCTGCGCGCATGCTCTCAGTGCGGGTACAGTCGGTACTGCAGCAGGGAATGCCAGGCAGCCCACTGGAAAGTCCAAAGCAGGTCTGCAGCACAGAGTGACTCTCAGAGACATGGCGCGGGAGGGCGCCTGTGAGGAGGGCGAGGCCGCTCTCTAGTCACAAGGCAGCGGGCATGCTGGTGCCAGGGGCATGTGGCTGATACCATCATGCCATGATGGCACTGGCCAGGCTTGCGGCTTATATACATATGCCATCACTTGCTCACACTGTGGCACACACGACCGTGTGTCACTGACTGGCATGCTTCAGATGATCTCGAATTCGATCGAAGTGCCTGCCTACGGAGCTGAGGGGCCACATTGTGCTCATCACAACGCTTACCTGTTTCAGGGTCGCTTCAGCTGCTGCAGTTGCTCGCGCATAGCTGCAGCTTCCGCAGCCGATGTATCTTTACGTCCCGTGTACTTTAGTAATACATACACACATGCGTGCACGTTATCGTGTCGTTTGTACACAGCCCTGCTCCCCGCAGCCTGAGGCAGTGGAGTGGCCCTTTGTCCATAGTGCCTTATTAGCCACTTGATGTGCACACGATGCCACAGGCCGGGTCCTGGTACGTACCGCGTCTATGCTCTGACTCTGTCTCTCTCCTGTGTTCTGCATGTCCTGATCCGTCAAACAGTTGCATGCACACACGCGCGGCAACAGCAACAACATCACTGCGCCAGAAATTTCTGGCACTTTCCCGTCCCACTTCAAGTCCTGGAAAATTGCTAAAGAAAAAAATCGCGATTTGTGATTTGCAAGTGCACTTTGAACCAGCGCTGCTGGCTGTCGGCCTGCGATCTTGCTGCTGCCCCGACGGCAGTCACAACCCTGCTGCCGCCCTCAGCTCCCAAGCTCTGCAAGCCAAAGCCGGGACAGCAGACAAAGGTAAGCGATGTGCGTGATTGCCTGACCCCAGACGTTTCACGTTTGCAGCGAGCGAGTGCGGCGCGCCGCAACGCACAACGCACAACGCAGCAGCCAACAGCAGGCCGCCGCCCGATAACAGGGTGCGCGTAGCCATGGCGACGTGTCATTCGGTTCTAAGGTTGTGGCAGCGGCGGCAAGTAAGAACAGCAGCTCCGCTGCCTGACCACTGCGTTGCGCGCTCGGCTTCCGGTGCGCGCTGCACGCCACCATGCCAACACGGCGTGCTGCTGCCGCCATGACTGTATTGGACCTACTGCGCTGCCTGCGCTGCCGGGCAGCAGGGCCGCATGTACTAATCGCCACGCGTGCCTGAATTGCTGCTGCGGCCGATGCTGGTGCTGCTGCTGACTAGCACCACCAGCAGCTGCAGCTTCAAGTTAGTGAGCAGTTATCCGTCGGTGGTGCGCACACCGCACTGCACTGCGCCCCACAACCAATCCGCCTGCATGCTCCCAGCAGCTGCTGAACTCTCGTGGTAGCACTGCTGCTGCCCGTACGCGCTCCTGCCCCCCGCCTCACGCAGCAGGCAACCCTAGCTGCGCTACCCAAGTCAAGCCATGTACTTCAACAAGCTGGCGGCAGCCTCCGTGCTGGTGGCATCTCTGCTGGCGCTCCAGGCTCCGGTGGCGCAGGCCAGGACGTACGGCTCCCTGCTGTGCGAGGGGCAGGCACACCAGACCTACACCGGCGGCAGCGCCACGGACATCCTGATTGCGTGCACCACAAACGGGCAGGGCAGCACCTACTGCAGCAACGACTGGATCGGCAGCGCGTACAGCTTCGGCGAGTGGGCCCGCTTCAGGTGCGCTCCAGCCCCTTGCGTGATGCACATTAAACCATTTATGCCTGGCATGCGAGCACTGCGTGTGAAGCTGGCGTGGCAGTCACTACCTGTGTGGCACGTTAGCATACCTGGCATTGAAGTTGGATGTGTGACAGATGTGACCACATTGGTGAATTGCTCCTGCAAGGGCCAGTGGCACGGCTGCCGTGAGCATCTGGCGATGCATGTCCTTCACGTTCTCATTGGTGAGACATTGTGCATGTAGCTTCAGTGACCGCATGCTGGGAACGGCAGACAGGAAGAAGAGAGCGACAAAGCAGGCACACGAGCTCATCCACAGCCAAGCTGCCGCTGGCCTGACCTGGGCTGATGCTCCCCGTACCCCCTTCCCATTCTTTTCGTGCACCTTGCGCACAGGAGCCTGTACTCCGTGACTGTCACGTGCGAGAGGCCTGCGCAGGCCGCGCTGTGCCTTTATCAGTGCGACGCCGTCGGAAACTGCAACACCCGCGTGGTCAAGACCTGCCCGCAGGGCGAGGAAGCGGTTGTCACCGCGCTCGCCGACTCCAACGCGCGCCGCTTGCGCGCCGAGTACTCGAGTATACTCGAGTTTCCGGCCGACCGCAGTGGGGTTCTCGCGCAGGCGGGTGGTGCGGACGATGATACACGCAGGCTGCAGCCGGCCAGCCAGTGCGTGGAGCATGTCGGCTGCTGCGCCATCACTGCCGAGGGCATCATGCTCTTCAACATGCGTTGCGGCCCGGAGTGCACCAACGCGTGCGCCTAGACTGCGCTGAGCACAGCGAGCGCAGCAGCAGCAGTGCGGGTGGGGCCAAGAATCTCGAGACGCTCCATGCTGCTGCATGCACTGCGACAGCCACCAGGGTCCCGCCCCGCTAGACTTTTTTTTTCCTTGTGCACAGCGCCGCAATGGGCGTGAACCCTGGGCGCCAGCATGCTCTGCAGCCAGTGGTGCGCCACTAGTAGAAGCGCACTAGCTGGTGTGCCATTTGCTGGCCAGCGGCTGCAGCATGTAGCCCCGGTGGACGCAGCAGGCTGTATTTGTAGAACAATTCCGGAGTGAGAGCTGTCTTTCAGTGCTGGATGCCATCATGGCATGGTGCGGTGGCACTGGTTTGGGATAATTGCTCAGGTCTTTGCAGTCGTTCTTTACATGATCTGGGTGTGCTGCTGGACACGCTATGCACATACCACCACTGGCATGGCTCTTATTGCTCAGCTGGCACGGCTGGGTTGGCAGCGCAGCTGCAGCAGCTGCTCTTTATTGCTGGGGACATGGGCAGTGAGCAACCAGCAGTGCAGTTGGAGAATTTAAATTGGCAAAGTAATAATGACTACTGGTACACTATTGGATGTCGAACATGTGTCGGTGCGCATGCTATGCATTTGCCGTGCACTGCACTGCCACGTGTGAGCTGTGCGCCTGTGCCCGCAGCACCACAACAACCAGCGAGAAGCATTCTAGCAGCCGGCACTTGTTATTACATGTTTGTCAGCAAATGAGCTTCACTGAGCGCCACTTCCGGCGCGGACAAGCTTGTGCACTGGCACAGCGTGCACATGTGTGCGTGCGGAAAATGCATGACCAATCCGCTGGTGAGTGCACAACCTTTTAAGCCTGCTGGCGCTGTGGTGAAGCCCTGTTGATACTCTCATTAATAACAACACCTGAACCATGCTTACTCAGTGGTCTGGTGCATCGCTGCCGCCTCACGGCAGCATGCTTGCAGCGTCCACATAGGGCACACATGCGTTGCCAAGCGCAAACACATGACAGGCACACAGCCTAGGTGCAGCCTGTCACACACCACATGCGAGTGCTGCAAAGGCCAAGCGATGTCAGCAAGGCGTTCAGTGTCCTTGGCACTTGGCAGCCAGGCAGAGAGCAGGGACACATAGAGGTGGGGCAGTGGGCACATGTGCAGGCACCAGGGTTACAGCCCACTGCCAGTGGCTTAGCCTACCAGTAAAGGTAAGCCGCTAGGAGCGCGCGTGCAGCGACGCTCACTTCATACAGGTGCAAGCAACAGAGGTAGACCGCAGGTAGTGCATGTTCATGGTTTGACGCGGCTGCAACTGCACAAAAAACAGTGTGCAGCAGCGACGGCAGCAGCAGTGGCGGCGCCAGCAGCAGCAGCAGCAGCGGTGACGGCGGTGGTGGCGGCAGCGGCGGCAGCAAAGTGAGCGGTGGTGGCAGCGCGAACGGCACCAGTGATTGGTGGTGGCGGCAGCGGCGGCAGCGGTGGCAGCGGGTGTGGCAACAGCAACGGCGGCAGAGGCAACGGTGGTGGCGGCGGCCGCAGCTGCAGCGGTAGAAACAGAAGCGGCATTGCGGCGGCAGCGTGGGCGTTGGCAACGGCTACAGTGTGAGCGCATACCACATACAGCAGTGCATGCGCATTCTACGGACCATTGTGTAGCAACACGTGCACGGCAACGCATTGTACTCTGCTCAGTGGCAGCAGCTTGCATGTACAGCGCTGCTGCTACTGTGAGGGCTGCTGAGCATAGTGGTGGCCACCTACTACAGCTGCCAGTGCTGTTGCACCATGCATGTGCGGAGCAGTGTGCTTTTTATACAAGCTTGCGGCAAATGTACATCTACGTGCAGACCTCGCATTCCTTCAACAATGTGGTGGACCTGTGTGTGTGGCGCTGCTGCGTTGCATGTTTGTACTCAATTGTAGTAAGTGCACCGTGCATTCATAAAACCAGCAACATTAGGCAAGATCACTGACATGGTTGCGGTTAGCGTACACCAACATCTGCCGCTTTAGCGTGCCCGGTGTGCTGAGCAGCAGCTCTTGAGGTGCGCACCTTCTGCAGTGTTCAGAGTGCAACCACATGAAAACTCCTTTATGAGGTGCGCACGTTGTGTGACGTGTGTGAGTGAGCACCTTGTGTAAGGTCACGACGTCACACGCGCCGTGGCACGTGGACACACACACACCTTGTGCGCAC
This sequence comes from Ophiocytium majus, assembly GCA_032358315.1. Taxonomy (NCBI): domain Eukaryota; class Xanthophyceae; order Mischococcales; family Ophiocytiaceae; genus Ophiocytium; species Ophiocytium majus. The sequence goes on from JAULBY010016090.1 coordinate 20,782, forward strand.
CTTATACCTGGGGGTCAGCGGTCGCGCACAGGTCCTGGGGGGTGCCCAATGTGCGCCCCAATGGTGTGTACAGTCGCCCCGCCAAACGGCACACATAGATCACCACACAGGCTTCGGCCTGGCTTTCTGCCCCAGCCACGGGAGTACCTGGGCTCAGTCACCTTTT